>JACXGM010016000.1:6536-20953 GCA_016801145.1 Umbra pygmaea
TGATTCATTTAATTCATGTGACTTAACAAACATGAATCCACTCTGGATTCTGATTCATTTAATTGATGTGACTTAACAAACATGAATTCACTCTGGATTCTGATTCATTTAATTCATGTGACTTAACAAACATGAATCCACTCTGGATTCTGATTCATTGCATTGATAAAGTGACTACATTGTTCACAACCCCTCCATGGGTCTATCCCGCCTCCCCAGTTTTCAGCCTTCAGGACCTGTGCTGCCGGGCCATCGTCTCCTGTACCCCCGTCCACCTGATCGACAAGCTCCCCCTGCCCGTGGCCATCAAGTCCCACCTCAAGTCGTTCTCCATGGCCAACGGTATGAACGCCGTCATGATGCACGGGCGCTCTTACTCCGTGGCAGCCAGCGCGGCGGGTGGCAGCGGCAGCGCCAGTAGCAGCAAGGCCAACAGCCTCAAACGCTCTAAGTCCTTTAAACCCCCCCAGAGCCCCCCCAAGAGTAGCAGTAACAAAAGTAACTGTAAGATAACTTAGTAGGGTTTAATCATGTCCAATGGTATCACAGAGCCCTGTAGGGCCACATGTGAGGGACTGGAATGTAAAGCTGCATGGCCTCTAGATCCCACAGTGAGAGTTGGGAGAAAGTGAACTATGGTGTCGAAGCTCTGTTAGCCTTCAAAGGCACCGGTTTCCATCTCTGTGGCCCTAGCGCCATCTTGGGGAGCACCACTATCTGTGACTAATACAGCTACGACGTCATCTTCCTGTCAACACTACAAACGATGAGCGTGAAGCCTCTGAGCACAACCTTTGAAGAACAGACTCACTGTATATTGACATTTAAATTAGGACTTGTACATGCAGATGTTTTGCACTGACCTCGTGCTTTGTCTTGAATGTTTTGGGAGTTTTGGGATTTTGTATTTCTATGCCTCTCATCAGGACCACATTTGACTTAATTGAAATGATTAATCGTAGTTTGTGTTCGTACGTGTACACATGCAATATCTTTAAATGCTTTGCGGTGAAAATCCAAAATGTGAGTTCTTATTGGAAACGACCAGGTGCTCTCCTCCCATTTTAGTACATTTTCTTCTATTGGGTGCTCTATGAACATGTCTCTGGTTTGGGGGGGAATCAGATTGAATGACTTTTCTTTTCAAAAGTTCACATGTATTTATTTGCCTAAAAGTAGAATGCATAAAATAATGAAAATGCAGCCAAGCTGAGTTTTCATTATCATTACTTATGAACTTCACAATTAGATTTTTTTGTTAGAGTAGCCAGTCCTTGTTACCCATCCATTTCCACTATCATAGGACTTGAATCATCAAAAAGTGCAAACAGGGTCAAGCATTTTCACAAAGGGCCATTGTAGATTACACTTGTTTTCTTTCAGATAAGCTTTGCCCTCTATTAGCATTTGATTGGTGAAATGTGCAGAGCCTGACGATGTGTTGATCCACATCCATTTTCTCAAGCACAGCCCTATGACCTATGAGTATTCCTGTGAATAACCAATACACCTAGTTGTTTTTTTACTGGGAACTTGATTTGGGTTAAGGTGTCCATTGGGATTTTGGGGAAGGCAGCACATATGTCTCCTGTGTTTCACTTCTTAACAGGCTGGTTAGGTTAACATGTCTGTTGGCCTACTAGTGTACTTTTTGGACTCCGGGAAACTTTTATTTCTCCACATGAAGCACATTGCATAGCAAGGGCGTAGGAGTGAGTTCGATATTGGGGGTGACACAGCATATATATTTTTCACAAATTGTTCATATCACTGAGGTGGCACGACTCACCCTTACGCCCTTGTTGCATAGTCAGGACACAAATGGAGATGATTTCTAAAAGTATTTTTTAAATAATTAGTTTAATGAATGTAACAAATATTCAGCTGTGTTGTGGTATCTATCTTGTATTTTTTAAGGGGACAAATTATTAGAATGTATTTACACTGAGACATTCCTTGTACAATGCAAGAGAATATAAAACAGATGCATGTTTTTATATCTGTTTACGCACCCTTTTATAAAACAAGTAAAAGGAACATAATCATTCTTTGTATAATAAGCACTACCTGTATGTGTTATAAGCTGCTGGGTTGATTGTAATATTGATGAATGGTTTGGAAACTGCAGAGTTGCCATGAAAAGCAATGCTTTTCCTCAAATAAAACAAAGTGATAGCAACTAAACAATGCATTTTCATTCACCAATGGAAAATATTACTGAATAACTGGAGTATGGGTATAGTGGATGAAGAAGATTTGTAGTCATTCGCTTTTTTATTTGATTTTGGCTATTCAGAGCTTTGGAAAGGTCAATGAGAAAGCGGTGGGAATTTTTTGTTTCCCTTTGTCCTTGGCTGTCCATGTCATGCTCAAGGGCAAAATAACGGTGGGGGTTCTGAATTGATTACACGCCCTCGTGTTATTGGCTCGGCCAGCCTGGGGCCCTGGCTCGCGTCCTTCCGCAGCTAACCCAAGGACATCAGCGGTAGCTCTGAATGTCGGCGGTCAAAAGTCACGTGAAGGTTGAAGGGTCAGTTTCAATGAAAAGCGAAGGGAGTTTTCTTCTCAAGGTCCTTTAAGCTGCACTAAGCCGGGTCGAGACAAAGATGGTTCGCACACTATTGAAAATGCTGAGTTTACGTCTTCCCACCTGACCGTGGCATCTCTGATCTTTGTGCGAATAACTGAGTGTGAACCAACCGAAGCGTCTAGACATCGACTTGAACACAGCCAAACCTAAAATAAATGCATTAAACACAGCCAAACCTAAAATAAATAAATACACGTTTTCTGTACTTGAAATCCATGTCAAGAATCATATATGCATTTTTCATCAGTTCTGACCTTCACATTTTAGTTTCATTGAAGCAGTTAGCCAGCCTAGATGTAGGATATACCATTTTAATTCAGTTAAATGTATTAGATATTAATTTGATTTATTATCATATTCGAAAAAAAGACATTTGTTGTAATCAGATTAAGCTACGTTTATTAAATCCATAAACGTTTTTCCTCTGTTCCATTTGTGTTTACAGGAATCGTAGGCTAGTTTGTTTAGCTGTAAGCATGAATTTACTAGCAAACAAAATATACGTTCTGGTAAGCCTTTCAAGAATTACCAATTTGTGAGTAGCACTTCTAAAAAATTGTCTGGACGCATGAAACACCTATTAATTTGTTACCGGAAGGTCTGGTCCACTGCGTGGTTTGTTGCTACAGCTTGACCACACCGCCGTATCACCACGATTCCTTTGATGTCTTTACAATGTTTGTCCAGTTGCTTCTATGGTGCTCCTTCATAAAAGTTTTAGACACTGGACAACCACGAGGGCGGTCACACCAACACCGATATTGGTTCTCTATTCTCCCTCTCCTTTGTGCATTGAGTTTACTCCACACGTGAATCACCAGATAGATATTAGGCTGTTTCGTGCCGTTTATCTTTAATTATACCACTTTTGTTGATTTGCCATTTTCCGTTTGAGAAGTTTTATCACAGCAAATAGTGGAACTCACAACGCTTGAATTTTCCTCGCTAATTGCTGATTCAATATCCAGTGCTGGGAGAGCTTTTTTTTGGACAAAGCTGTAATCTGCAATTTGGAATTTTCTCAACAGCGTGGGACAAATTGTTGCTTGTAACCAGACAGGTTACGCACAAAACAAATGACGACATATAAATTAAACTCAGATGGGTCTTTTGTTCAGGAACTGACAAGGAGTTATGGAATTAGTTGATGGATGCCATACTTGTTTAAAATGAATGAAAAAACATTCAACCATCGGATGGTGGTTGTCGATGGCATGGATGCAAAACAGTCCAAACTACTTACTTCTTTAAAACAACTTTTATTAAGACGCGTCGGTGTGTCCTGTGTAATGATTTTGGTTTTCCTTTGCACATTACCACGGCAAGCTTTAAGTGCAAGCCTCGCCAGCTCTAATCTGGAACACCCAGGAGTTTGTCCTAACAAGCTCAATAGCAATCTTTGGGTTGACGCACAAAGCACCTGCGAACGGGAATGTGAAATCGACGAGGTGAGTCCTGTTATTATTCTTTTCTAGGACATTGAAGAAGGAAAAAATCGTAAGGAAATGTATTTCATTCATTGTTAAATATGACACAAATACTACGTTATATTATAAACTCCGAATATAATGGAAATTATATGATTTTTTGTAATATATTTGCCTGGAATAAACATTTAACATTTATCAACATACAAAATATAACGATTACTGACACCACTAACTAATATTTTCAACTATCAAACAAAATGAGAACTGCATGAATATTGAACTTTTTGTGAATCACATCGAAGGTAATGTACGATGGCCTTCCTTATGACTTAATTAGGTAATGTAATATTAGGGTTTGAAGTTAAAGTACTAAAGTCACTGCAGTTTCCTATAAACAATAGCATCCAAGATTACAAAAATGCATTAATAAGCCACCCTTAAAAGATTTTATTTTGAATACTTGTAGGGGGGAAATAATGTTATTGAAAGCAACAAACAAAGTATGTAATTGCTTGGAGTTTCCTTTTGTATTGGAGCCATGTGCCATTGTAAGATTAATAAATATATCTCTATTACCAGACACAGGAGTTTGGTAATAAACAATGAGGTTATGAGGTTGTTTAGCTTCTGCTGGTAACCATTGGGTTAGTCATCAGATGCTCAACCCTGAAATTTTCTGTAACGCACTTCAAAACACAAAGCAGTGGTTGACCAAAAAATTAACATTTTGTAATTGCTATCTGTGTCCAGTCATGAACCTATTTAAAACCTGTGGTCTGAGTTAAAGACATCATGAACTACATCAGTTGTATTAGGGATTTGAGCAGAATTTGGTGACATGTCCTTAGATCCCTCCCAAAGTGTTTTTCAACTTAATTTATAGAAAAAGACTGTGTCCTTATCAACTGAAGGAAAGTGCTGGGGTAAAAAAGATCTGGGAAAATATTTGCCCTTTCTGAATGTGAATTTTATATTTGAATTGAAGTACAAACATTTGATACATATCTAATTTATTATTAAAGGCATGCCATACCAAATGTTCCAGTGAAAGAAGATCAACTCCTTACAATAAATGCCTGGTTACACCACCTTAAGCAGCAATCACTGCAAATGCTTCCTCTAGTTATTGATTATTCTCTTAGAACAGGTTTATACAGTCCTGTTTATACAGTCCTGCTCATACGCTTACATATCCTGGCAACATTTGAAAGGTGTACCGTTTTTTAAAAGAAAACATGAGTGATCAGGCTAAAACATTTATGTGTAATAGGATTCAAATTAAATTCTAAGGCATCACAGAATAGCACAATCATTAAACAAAACACAGCAATAAAGAAAATAATGAGATGTTCTTGTTCAAATGTTTGCCCACCCTTAGTTCTTAATACTGTGTATTTCCCCCTTTAGCATCAATCACAGCTTTCAGTCATTAGTGATAGTTGTGGATGAGGTCCTTTATTTTCTCAGGTGGTAAAGCTCACCATTCTTGTTGGCAAAAAGCCTCCAGGTCCTGTAAATGCTTGGGTTGTCTTGCATGAACTGCATGTTTCAGATCTCTCCAAAGTGGCTCAATGATATTGAGGTCAGGAGACTGATTGACACTCCAGAACCTTCTCTTCTTTCTGCTGTAGCCACTGAAGGGTTGACTTGTGTTCTGGATCATTTGTCATGTTGGAAAGTCCAAGTCCGTTCCATGCGCAGCTTCCAGGCTGATGAATGCAAATTGTTCTCCAGTATTTTCTGAGAGAACATGCTGCATTCATCTTGCAATCCATATTGACTAAATCCGCTGGGCTGCTGAAGGTCACACACCCCCACATCATCAGAGGTCTACATCCATGCTTAATAGTAGGGATGCTTTTCCTCATAGGCCTTGTTGATGCCTCTCCAAACAGCATTTATTGATGTGACAATAAAGTACAACTTTAGTCACATCACTCCAAATTACTTTGTTCCAGCAGTTTTTAGGCTTTTCTAGGTGTTGTTTTGCTTATTGTAAGCAGGTTGTTTTGTGGCATTGGCACAATTACAGCTTTTTTCCAACAAGACCTACAGCTCATTTTTGTTGAAGTGCCTCCTTATTGTGCATCTTGAAACAGCCACACCACTGTTTTTGCAGACAAACCTGTATTTCAGATTAAATTGCTTGTGGGTTTTTCTTTGCATCCCAACCAACCTTCATCTCAGTTTTGTCTGAAAACTTTGTTGGTGTACCTGACCGTGGTACCAACAGAAACTCTATATTTCCACTTCTTATTCAGAGTTTGAACAGTACTGATTGGCATTTTCAATCTTTGGATTTTTTTTTATCCTTTTACTAACTACAGCTTCTTCGACAGTTGTTTTGCTTTCCCCATGGCTCAGGATCCAAAGTCAGTGCAGCCTTGCAAGAGCTACAAAACTCATTGACCATTTATTCACACACACTAATTACAGTCAAACAAGTCACAGGTGTGGAAACTTACATTTGTCATTTAAACGGTGTGTGTTAACTTGTATATTATCAGGCAACCACTCAAGGGTATGTAAACTTTTTATCAGGGCCACTTGGGTGATTTCAGTTATCATTATGATCTAAAAAGGGCACACACAATTATGTGGTAATACATGGCTTCACCTGACCACTATCCATAAATAAAAGTTGTCTGCATGATCAGTCATATTTTCCATAAATGGTCACTATTTCACAAATTCTGCCAGGGGTATATACATGCATGAGCACAACTGTATAACAGGACCCATGTTGCCCAGAAAGTTCTACCTAGGACCCATCTTTCCAGAGCTCGTTGGTATCTTCCAGGTGACCAGTGGTATCCACCTTGTTACACTGCCATGACTTCTATTTTAGCAACCTGTCTTTCTGATGGTGGAGTCATGTACACTGATGTTAGCTGAGGCAAAAAAGCCTGCAATTCCCTGACAGTTGTTCTATGGTCCTTTCTGAATGCCTGCATTATTTTTAACCTTCTTTGTTGAAGTATTTTGGCAAGACATCCATTCTCAAGAAGAGTATCTTCATCCCAATCGTTCTACATTAAACAATAAGTCTCTGAGTGTGGTTTAGTGGCAGGCCAGTGCTAAACCTTTCTCTAAAGCTAATTGGTGTCAGGAGTCAGCTAACCTGGAGTCCAATCAGTGAGACGAGATTGGAGGTGTTGCTTAGCGCTGCCCTGCTCTAACTAAAAACACTCACAATCATTCATTCAAATTAGTTATTGTCTGGTGTGAACAATGCCTTGAACTAAAGAGATCTCAGAAGATTTAAGATTTCAAAATTGTTGACTTAGGTTGTCAGCTCAAACATACAAAAATCTCTGAAACGTCTCGCTTGAAAAGTCTACAATGGCTCAGTGGTTATGAAGAATTGTAGTAGGAAGGTTGCCGGTTAGATTCCTGACTGTGCCAAATGTCATTCTGTCCTTGGGCAAGGAACTTAACCAAGTTGCTTTAGGGGAATGTCCCTTTATTTACTGTAAGTCACTCTGAAGTGTCTGCTAAATGACTCAATGTAAATAAATCACTAACAATAATGGAGTTCACGGGATGATATTACGGAGGAAACCAGTGCTGTCCAGAAAACACATTGCTGAACGCCTGAAGATGAACAGAGATCCTGGATGTTCCACAGCGCTACTGGCAAAATATCCTTTGGACAAATTAAACTAAAGTTGAGTTGATTGAAAGGAACACAACACTATTTGTTGTGGAGACAAAAAGGCACAGCACACCAACATAAATACCTCATCGCAAACCATCTTGTTTATACATAATAACTGTTACTTATAAAAACAATTATCTTTCTTTAAGGGTGCCAAGCCTTTACCACTGCCTATGTTGTTTTAATCACATTAGGATCAGCTGAGGATAAACTTCACTGTCTACAAGCTTCCGTAGCTAGACTAAACCAACCATAATACAGTAGACGGTTATGTTGCAATGGATGAACTGCAACCGATTGTACAAAGATCATAAATCGGTTGAAGTGTTTACATATGTCGTGAAACACACTGACCTCTCAGGGAGCGGAAGACGTTGTGAGGGCAAAATATAATGTGCTTGATGGAACTTTGTGAAGAAAAACAAACTATTTGAACTAACAAAATTTGTTATGTTGACTGACAAATGTATAAGTAATGTACGCTCACTGGCCACTTCATTAGGTACACCTTGCTGGTACCGGTTTAGACGCCCGCTTGCCATCAGAACAGCCTTAATTCTTCATAACACAGATTCAACAAGGTGCTGGAAACATTCCTCAGAGATTTTCGTCTATATTGAAATGATTGCATCAAGCAGTTGCTGCAGATTTGTTGGCTGCCTATTCATGATGCAAATCTTCTGTTCCACCACATCTCAAAGGTGCTTGTTTGGACCGATATCTGGTGACTGTGGAATATACGAGTACTGTAAAACTCATTGTCATGTTCAGGAACCCAGTTAGGACATGGCATGTTATCCTGCTAGAAGTAGTTATATAAAAAGGGGTACACTCTGGTCATAAAGGGATGGACATTGTCAGCAAAAAAAATTTAAAAGGCTGTGGCATTGAAACGATGCTCAAATTGGTACAAAGGGGCCCAAAGTGTGCCAAGAAAATATTCTCACACCATTACACCATCAGCCTGAACTGTTGATACACAGCGGGATGGATCTATGCTTTCATGTCCTTTATGCCAAATTCTGACTCTACCATCTGAATGTTGCAGCAGAAACCGAGACTCATCAAATCAGGCAACGTTTTTCCAATCTTCTTATTATCAAATTTGATGGGCAAATTGTAGCCTCGGTTTCCTGTTCTTATCTGACAGGAGTGGCACCTGGGGTGTTCTACTGCTCCTGTAACCCATCTGCTTCTATGTTCGACGTGTTGTGCATTCAGAGATGCTCTTCTGCATAACATGGCTTTACAAGTGATTATTTGAGTTACAGTTGCCTTTCTGTCAGCTCAAACCAGTCTGGCCATTCTCCTCTGATATCAACAAGGCATTTTTGCCCAGAGAAGTGCTGCTCACTAGATGTTTTTTTTTCAGTCCATTCTCTGTAAACTCTAGAGATGGTTATGCGGGATAATCGTAGATTACTTTCTGATCAACTCAAACCAGCCCATCTGACACCAACAACCATGAGATATATGCGTTAACGAGCAGTTGAACGGGTGGACCAAATGAAATGGCCGGTGAGTGTACATTAAGTACACATTTTTCACGCCATCAATGTTCTTAGCATTGTATACAGACAATTAGGATTTCATAACAGTGGTCGGAGTAACACTGTGAATGTAGCCAGACGAGTCTGTAACTATGCACAGCCAGCTGAACTAGACTTTTCTTTCTTGTTTATCTTTAATAAATGTCACATTTCTCCCCCCAGGACTGTGCCGGCTTTGAGAAGTGCTGTACCAATGTATGTGGACTCTTCAGCTGTGTTGCGGCCCGCTTTTCCGACGGTACCCCAGCAACACCAGATGGCCAGGGAGAAGCGAAGGGCTCCGGGGCCCAGGGCTCCATCGCTACCTGTCAAGGCTTCGTCTGCAGTCAACAAGGGGCCACTTGCGACATCTGGGAGGGCCAGCCCATCTGCAAGTGCCAGGACCGCTGTGAGAAGGAGCCTAACTTTACATGCGCTTCTGATGGCCTTACGTACTTTAACAAGTGTTACATGGACGCAGAGGCCTGTACGCGTGGTGCAACGCTAACCGTCGTTGCCTGTCGGTTTCATTTATCCGGGCCTCATACGAGTCCACTCCCCCAGGACACAACAGCCAACCCCACACCTACCACCTCACTTGAGGACCATATGCCCCCAAGGCTCTTCTCTAACCCCAGCCACCAGTCGGTGTACGTGGGCGGCACAGTGAACTTCCACTGCGACGTCTTGGGCACCCCACGCCCCGAAGTGACATGGGAGAAGCAGAGCGAGAGGCGCGGGAGCCTGGTCATGCGGCCTGATCGCATGTACGGCAACGTGGTGATCACCAATATCGGCCAGCTGGTTGTCTACAATGCACAGGTCTGGGACACGGGCATCTACATCTGTGTGGCGCGGAATGCCAGGGGGTTGCTCCGCGCCGACTATCCTCTCTCAGTCATCAGGCGTGCAGAGGACGACATCTTCTCAGAAGACCCAGAGGAGGCCGGTATGCCCATGGGGCGGCCGTTTTCCCCCGCAGACTGTCTGGTGGAGGTGGACCAGCGGGAATGCTCGGCCGAGCGTCACGTGGACTGGTACTATGACGCCAAGCAAGGAACCTGCCTGGCCTTCTCCAACGGGGGGTGTGATGACAGCCGCAACCGCTTCCAAACATACGAGGAGTGCCGTGCCTCCTGCCAGCGCCAGGGGACGGGGATCTGTTCCTTACCCGCCGTTCAGGGACCCTGCAAGAGCTGGGAGGCACGGTGGGTCTGGAACTCCCTCATGAACCAATGTCAGGCCTTCGCCTATGGCGGTTGCCAGGGAAATGCCAACAGCTTCCGCTCCAAAGCTGAATGCGAGGCCAACTGTCCACAGTCCAAGCGGCGGGCCTGCAAAACATGCAGAGTGAAGGGGAAAATCGTCCCGAGCTTGTGCCGCAGCGATTTCGCCATCGTCGGTCGATTAACGGAATTGATCGAAGACCTCGACTCCGGGATCGCCCGTTTCAGCCTTGAAGAAGTCCTGCGCGATGAGAAAATGGGACTGGCCTTCTTTAATACCCGTCACCTAGAGGTGACACTGGCTAAGATGGACTGGAGCTGCCCCTGCCCCAACATTACCATGGAAGACGGGCCCTTGCTTGTCATGGGTGAGGTGCAGGATGGCATGGCGGTGATACAGCCTGACAGCTATGTCCGACCCATCTCGGACAAGAGGCTGAAGAGGATCCACGAGGTGCTGGAGAAGAGGACCTGTGAGATGCTGCAGAGGTTCCAGGACTAGGGCATTCTGAAATGGAAATTATCTAGCAGGCTATGGAACTAGACATTTCTATGGAACTTTGTGGCATTTATGCAAACGTTGTACATAGCAAGACAACAGTTGTAAATACCAATATTCAAATTCATTTATTCAAATGCAACACAAATTGTAATGTGTAAAATCCTTCTATCAATGTAACATTTATTTTCATATTTCTAGTGTTTTGTACTATTATCCACTTGTTTTAAATTCAATTATTTTGTGTCATGTGTCTTCTCTTTTACAACTTAATATGTGCTTGTTCATTGATTCTCAATGCCATTTGAAAAAAATATGAATTTGTCCTTAAACCTTTTCTGACGTGTCATGCAAAAAAGTCTGTTTTACAAATAATAAATAATTAGGGTGGAAAATAGCCTATTTGTCTTGTGGATATACAGTAGGGAGTTCAAGGTATGGAATCATGTGGAACATAACAAATATACAGGTTTATTCAACACAATATTAAATGTCCATAGCTGGTCCTGGAATACCCTGTAGTGACAGGAAGGAGATGGGTCATTTATTGGTGACATTGGACTAGAACCTGAGAACTGTTGATAAAATACTTCTTCACACCAGACTCTCCTTCCGGAACAGAAGGCACTTGTTGTTAGCTGGCATGTCAACCTAAGAGGAGAAAAAATGGTTATACTCTAACACCACAAATTAGCATCTGAAAGTAGCCAGGTAAGTAAAAAAGGTTACAGAGGTAAGTCTGTTGTATATTTACACACTACAATATTAACCTAAACACATTAGCTTGTGTACATAAACGCCACGCTGGTAAAGCATGAAATATCAGATTTTATAAACAACATCCACCCTTGATACATAATAGAACAACATGCCAAACTGCCTGATACCAATCCAAAGAATCATCTACTTACAGATGATCTAATTTCCCTCATGGAAATCACTGTTCTTGCTGCTATTAATGCGACCAACGAAAGCTTGCGTGAAGAAGCTAGCTTAGACTTCATTCAGGCAGTAATCTTCATTACAGAGAGATACAAACGCTCTCACTGTCAATATTAAAACTATAGATTCAAACATGATAAAGGAATCTCTGTTGGACTTGCAACCGTGGGAAATGAGAGACAATTTAATCAGGCATTTTAGAAATCCCAGGCACTAATAACGCCGAACCTGTGGTCAAGCAATTTTTACACACCGCACTCAAAATAGCAACTGACACCGTCAACAAGATAACATTTCACCGGGTGCATAGTTTAGGTTGGCGGAACAATGACAACATGATTTAGCGAAGTTTGAACACTTCAAATGAAAGATGATTGACAGAAAAGGCATTTAGCTCAAAACCACAGTCTTCGGAAAGAATGATCAGTTTCTACAAGAAATGAATGACAGAAGAAGACTATACCCAATCTAAAAAACCAAATAGCAAAGGGGAAAACAGCATATATTATAGTTGACAAATTATAATAAATTGGTTTATAGATGATCCGTGATCAGAACATGACACCAAGTTTTATTTAAAAACCAAATGTACTTTTTATACCCAATAAGTCTAATGTACACTGATCAGCCATAACATTATCACCACCTGCCTAATATTGTGTAGGTCACGCTTTTGCCACCAAAACAGCCCTGATCCATCGAGGCATGGACTCCACTAGACCTCTGAATGTGTGCTGTGGTATCTGACACAAAGATTTTAGCAGCAGATCCTTTAAGTCCTGTAAGTTGCGATGTAGGGCCCCCTTGGATCGGACGTGTTTGTCCAGTACATCCCACAGATACTCAATTGGATTGAGATCTGGAGAATTTGAAGGCCAAGTCAACACCTTGACCTCGTTGTTGTGTTCCTCAAACCATTCCTGAAGCATTTTTGTTTTGTGGCAGGGCGCGTTATCCTGCTGAAAGAGGCCAATACCATCAGAGAATACCATGTCCATGAAAGAGTGTATATGGTCACCAAAAATGCTTAGGTAGGTGGTACGTGTCAAAGTAACATCCACATGAATGGCAGTACTCAAGGTTTACCAGCAGAACTTTGCCCAAAGCATCACAATGCCTCCACATGCAGTAAAAGAAAACATGATTCATCAGACCAGCCCACCTTCTTCCATTGCTCCGTGGTCCAGTTCTGATGCTCACATGTCCAATGTAGGCGCTTTTGGCAGTAAATAGGTGTAAACATGGGCACCCTGTCTGTCGCTATGCAGCCCCATACGAAAGAACTGTGATGCATTGTGTGTTCTGTCAGAACCATCTTTAACTGGTTCAGCAATTTGAGCTACAGTACCTCATCTGTTTGACTGGATCACACGGGCCAACCTTCGCTCCCCAAGTGCATCAGTGAGCCTTGGCCGCCCTTGACCTTGTTGCCGGTTCACCGCTTTTGCTTCCTTGGACCACTTTCTATATGTACTGACCACTTCAGACCAGGAACACCCCACAAGAGCTGAAGTTTTGGAGAGGCTCTGACCCACTCATCTAGCCATCACAATTTGACCCTGTTCAAAGTCGCTCAAATCCTTACGCTTGCCTATTTTTCATGCTTCTAACACAAAATGTTCACTTGCTGCCTAATATATCACACCCACTGACAGGTGCTATGATAATGAGATAATCAGTATTATTCACTTCACCTGTCAGTGTTCATAATGTTATGGCTGATTTTTGTATACATTGATAATAATAATGTATATAAACAAGACAATGCAGCAGAAAATTTAGTATAAACATAATCTACCTATTCCCTTGTGTTTTTACCGGAATTAACAATAATAACTACATTTAGCATTAGTAATGTTTAGTGATGAGCTTAGAATATCTAGTTATAATTGTAATGGAAAAAGTAAAAACAACATTTTCAACATAGAGACTACAACTTATATTGCTTGCATCAAACTCATAAGAAAATGTCAGGTTAAAATACTTGGGAAAAAGAATGGGGGCGGCAGATATAAGATATACTATAATTAGGGCTTCCAGAATTCAGTTTAAACCGATAAAACACCCCTGACACAAAAACAATAAAAATAAAATTATTCAACCCCCATTGCAAATTAGGTTTATTGACAAAATGTTCAGACTGTCAGATGTTTGCAATGAACAAATTGAACAAAAGCAATTGAAATAGCTCAACACAATGAATGGTTTCCCCGAATTCAACTGCAAACGCAACTAATAATGACTTCTCCAGTCTGATGTGTCTGTAATGCTGGAAACACACTACAGGAGTTTTAAAATCCTAACCGATTTTGAAATCTCGTTGCAGCACACACTTAAAAAATATCTTTACAGATTTTCTTCCCTCAACTCTTAAACATGCTCACACTACAAGATTTAAAAATCGTGGCGCATCACACACTACACAATGTTATTAAGATTATCGTGCCAGAGGGGGCGCCTCACGTGATCTATGCAGCAGCTCGAAAGCGGATATAAAGAAAATGAATACTGAAAAATTATTTTATACAGGGTTTGCAAACGTT
>JACXGM010016001.1:0-20853 GCA_016801145.1 Umbra pygmaea
TTAAATACTAGATGAGTGAGAGCAGGTGAATGGAATTAGGCTAATGGTGTCCGGGTATGGGAACTGTAGTTCTTAGGAGGTATGACTAGGGAAGCTGTAGTCCACAGGAAGTAGAACTGATAAATGGGAATTGTAGTTCTGAGCGGGATGGAATAGGGAAGTGGCAGTGTCCAGGGAAGGGGAATTGGGAATCGTTACACTCTGGATGTTTGTACTCCAGACTCAGTCCACTGCTTCCGCAGGTCATCCAAGGTCTGGAATCGGTCCTTCTCCACAATCTTCCTCAGGGTCCAGTCACCTCTTGTCGTTGTGCAGCGTTTTTTGCCACACTTTTTCCTTCCCACAGACGTCCCACTGAGGTGCCTTGATACAGCACTCTGGGAACAGCCTATTTGTTCAGTAATTTCTTTCTGTGTCTTACCCTCTTGCTTGAGGGTGTCAATGATGGCCTTCTGGACTGCAGTCAGGTCGGCAGTCTTACCCATGATTGCGGTTTTGAGTAATGAAACAGGCTGGGAGTTTTTAAAAGCCTCAGGAATCTTTTTCAGGTGTTTAGAGTTAATTAGTTGATTCAGATGTTTAGGTTAATAGCTCGTTTAGAGACCCTTTTCATGATATGCTAATTCTTTGAGATAGGAATAAAATATATGAAAGTTAAATTTTTATGATTACATTATGGAAAATAATGAACTTTATCACAATATGCTAATTTCTTAAAAAGGACCTTTATGTTGTCCTTGCATTTGTACGCTGCCCAGTCAGACAACCATCCACACACAAACTGATTATAGGCATCAACTGGTGTTGAAGACAAAGTAGTTTACAATGTCAAAGTAGTTTACAATGGCAAAGTAGTTTACAATGGCAAAGTAGTTTACAATGGCAAAGTAGTTTACAATGGCAAAGTATTTCACTGACAGTAAAATGTCTTGACAATTTCTAGTCCTCAAATTTACTCCTGCCGAATCTACAGGGCAGTGTTTCAATGTCCGCAGTTTTCTAGCAAAATTGGGCTATTTTAAAATCACTTTGGTGGAAGAAAATATATTTTTTTGCATGTTTTTGGCCTATTTTTAAACAACCACAGCTGCAGCATTTTCCTTTTAAATAAATAAAAGTGACCTAGGCTGTATGTTGCAGCCTGTGCCAGGTATGGGAGAAGCTACTGTGTGGGGTGTATATGAAAGAGAGGGAGAGAGTAGTAGATTCTTTTTGAAGCAGACACAGTGCTACGTGCATATTCAGGGAAAGCGGAACAGAAAAAAGCGACATGCGCAAGCATGGCTCAAACGTCATGACAATTGATGTGATTAGTTAAGTGCCTACAAAACGAACAAAGTAAAAGATAACTTTTTATTAAAATTCCAAATAGTGCTGTGGATAGATGAACAGCAAGTTGAGTGTCAAGTTGCGACACATCTGTAAAGTCTCATTCTTGCTGATCCTCAAAATCATCCCTGATCATCTTTGTATTTCCATTTGTCTCTGTTACTGTACGTGGAGATAATTTAAGGCAAGATATAACCATGTTGTGAAATTAACAAATAAACATTTTGAAATTAAGAGAATAGGGTAAAAAAAATCACATTTAAATATACATTGTGGAAAAAAGTATTGGAATTATTAACTCAGTGAAGACGTAAACAAAATGGGCTAGTTTTAAAGCATTTTTGGCTGTTTTTGAGCATTCATTGGGCTAGAATTTTCAGTTTGACCTGGCAAACCTGCTAGAGGGTCCTTACCTTCTGTCAGAGTTAATTTCTCCAAATATCTTTTTCACTCGGATTTAATTGATCTCAATATAAAAATGTATTCTCCTTGTTAAATTTCGTAGCCATTGATCTCCTTAAAGGCTGCACTGTCGATTTGTTATGCACGTTCCCCACAGCCTTTGTATCTCCAAAATGGTGGTACCCAGCTTGCAAAGTACCGCTGAAACTCTCACAGGATATAGCTCCATGAAACCCAATCAAATAGGACCTTGACAAGAGTGTGTCTTTGCTCATGAGTAAACATCTGCATTTTGTCAAAAGCATTTATCTCCAATCCGAAACAAGTAATGCTTAAAGTAGTTTAATTACAAATAAACAAATGTCTTAAACATTTGAAAATTCACATGCCAGAGTGGCTGGTAGATAACCAAATGTTACCAGCCCGTGTGGAAAAAGTACCTGCATTGCCGGGTGTTAATTTTCCATGTAAACCACCTCTCCCTTTATTGTGTAAACTAGCAGACTTCCTAACGAACATAAAGCCAATGAAATACTGTATGTACCTTGACGGGAGTGCACCTTTGTTCATGAGTAAACATCCGCATTTTGTCAAATGCATTTATCTCCAATTCGAAACAAGTAATGCTTACAGTAGTTTAATTACAAATAAACAAATGTCTTAAATGTTTGAAAATTCACATGCCAGAGTGGCTGGTAGTAGGCCTGCACGGTTCAGGGAAAAATATGAATCGCAATTTTTTTTGCTTAGAATTGACATCACAATTCTCTGCCACAATTTTTTTCTCACGAAGTGTAGTGTTTATTGCACATATGAACCATGACAAAACAAATTGGCAGTACCAAACATAGATTTTTTTGGCACCTACAGTATAACACATTGCGCATCACCACAAGCCTGTAAACATAAAGGCTTCAATGAATAAAGAAAATAAAGTAAATACTGGTCATTTAAGTACAGTAGGCTACCAAAAATATTGACATAACACATTGAACAATGTTTTATTAGAATCAAAGTCATTCAAAATGAAATCGGGAACAGGGGTGAATCGAGATCACAATTTTATAACGATGCAGGCCTAGCTGGTAGATTAGCAAAAGTTACCAGCCCGTGTGGAAAAAATACCAGAATTGCCGGGTGCTAATTTCCCACCTTGTAAACAACCTCTCCCTTTGTCGTGTGAACAAGCAGACTTGCTAATGAACATAAAGCTTTGCATACCACATTACATTTCAATGGCAAAATTACGATTAATAATGGTAGTGCAACACTCAGAAAATACACACAAAGCAATAGGAATAATAATGACAATGGTAAAATGTAAATAATTGATAAGAAATAACCACTTACTGTACCAATTCTGCTGATCGTCATTTGTTTAATTTAGATGGTCCTATTTCATTGAAATAACAGTGTTGAAGTAATTCCTTTTTTGATAAGCGAGTGAGAGAATTAAGTCAACCGATACCTTTGGTCAAATGTGGCAAAATAAATTTCCAAACAACACCATATTAACCTGCATTCCTTCCTTCGTTTGTTTCTGGAATATATATTTGCTATTCAGAATAAAACACATGATTTGACAAGAAAAGGACTTGATTTAGCTCATGAATATTGATTAAAAACAAAGGAAACATTACACATTTTGAAAATATAGATCTAAACACTATTAGAATATTGTGACTGATTTACTTATTAATAATATTTTCATTTCACACCACACCATTATGTTTCACACCGCACCATTATTGTGAAGTCACACATCACTGGACAACCCATTCTGTCTTGTTTTACACACAGGAAAATTGCATTTAAACAGCAATTACACATAATTTGATGCACATACTGTCTCAAATCATGTCTCCCCATTCACTATTGAAAAACTTTGCAACTCAATTTGAGCTTGATTTTTTAAAATATGAATAATTTAATGGCTATCACCTTACGTTAGCATTCCATTCAATAGGGGTAAACAATACAAAATAATTAATCATCAGAATACTTACCAAAAGTTGCTCCTGCTCTTACACTCATGGACAACTCCTACTCACAATCTCCTTTCTCTGCAAGAGACAAGATTCGTAATGATTCCGATTTCCCTTGGCAAACCTACGAGAAATATTATAACGTTCAGACACGTTGCTCCCATCACATCTACGTCATCATGCTCAGCTTGAGGCTGCGCAGTACGCTCGCGTATCACCGAAAACGTGCTTATAATTGGCTTCACTTTCTCTCCATAGGAATGAATGGCATCTGTTCATCCATTCACATACTGTCATTGTGTCTGACTCCGCGTCGCCATTTTCATTAAACTTGTTGATGCAGTTCACCTGAAAGCCAACAGAGGTGTTGGACATTCAATTGAATTGAGAAAGAGAAATTAATCACATAAAAAAGGCAATTATAAAACTAAGCTATCGAAGCCACTAAAGCTTACAAGCATCCTGCACGATAATTGGACAAATGAGGTCCAACTGAAATAAAATCAAATGTGTGAAAATTCCAGGGACTCAAAGGGTTAAAAAAATAAACACACAGTGAGTCCATATCTCAGTTCAATGGCACGCCAACCCACCCTGGGCTTTATGTGAATCAGTCAGTATAATTTGAATGTGATTACTGGTTCTATGTGAATCAGTAAGTAGAATTTGTAGAATAAACTATTCAGAGCTCCAGATGAGTTGAATAAATGCTGCTAGCTTTGCCTATACTTTGTGCTAATGAATATTGCACACAGAATTTGTTCACTGAGAAATAAATACTATTCAAACAATATTACATTTAAATTAATTTCATTTCAACTGTCATCTATTTAATTTTATTAGGTTCCACAATAACTTGCTCTGCTTTACCGTTGTTATATTACACTGCAGGTGAACCATGTTTCGCAGAGTCTGCCCATTGAAGTAAGCGGTACATACGGTGAGTTAAAACTGTACAAGGACAAGCAGTACACTGTCATGGAGACCTCTTTTGGCCTTCGGATGCTATTCGATGACCAGAGCAGGCTGTTCCTGCAGTTGGATGAGCGCTACAAGGGCGAAGTTTGCGGCCTCTGTGGTACCTACAACAATGAGCAGTCAGATGACTACTTGACACCCAATGGCACCAAACCTGAGACTGACGTGGTCGTATTTGCCAACAGCTGGAGAGTGAAAAGTCAGGACGATGATCGGTGAGTGGGTTGAGTGTTTTGAACCATGGTGGGAATAATCTTTATCGTCATTCTGTTCATAATGAAAGATTATACCTGGTACTCAAACTTGTAAAAAACAAGAAATAATACCAGTGATGTTCTCTCCCAACTTCTCTAGTTGTGTTGCCACCCCTCCTGCCCCCCAACCTTGTGACACTCATTTGGAAGATCAGGGTTACCAGGAGTGTTCCAAACTCCTGCGCGAAGTCTTCAAGCTTTGCCACTACTTTGTCCACCCCAATCTCTACATACGTAACTGTATATCCGACCACTGTGCCTCTGGCGGAGACATGCGTGTGACGTGTGACTCGCTCAGGTCATACGTGGCTAACTGCCAAGTGGTCAATGTAACGTTGCCCCCCTGGTGGGAGGACACTGCTTGTGGTGAGTGAGGGAGGGTGTGGTTGATTTTGTGTTTTTTTTGTAATATTAATGACAACAAAAATGCTGATGGATTTGGTTTAGAGTCACTAATTAGGTTTCGATTTTATATACATTTACTTATGTGTGATTCATCTGATTCATCTGTGGTTTGTCCAGTGACCTCAAGTGAAAATAACTGTTATTGATCTTTCCAGATCTACCCGCCCCGCCTACAATGCTGCCTGTAACTACACTTGATAAAACATGTAAGACAAAAACATTTGTTTATATATTTTTAAGCATTTAGGTTCAAATGGATAGTAAAAAATAAAGCAAGATTCTGAAAGCACATTAGGTTAGATTTCAACAGCAGCAGTATACATTCAACTACAGTCTTGGCACAATTAGTGATACTTTGGGCTCAAATATGAAAGGGAGACATTTACTTTTATTTTAACAGAATAATTTTTTTATACAAAAAAACTCCTCTTCAACTAGCATGATTTTTTCTTTTGTTAATCATAGGTTTTAAAGATATTGGCACCCCTGAAGTTTTTTTTTATTACAGCAAATGGTCAGTTATGAAATTCTGTTCTTTTTAGTTGTTCTCATTCTCCAGAAACGGTACTTATGCATTTCACCTTTTCCTGTGAGGTCATACACATGTAATCCCTTTGTCATCCATTACAGATTAACTACATTTCATGATGGTACCAATACTGCTTGAGTTGACTGTATACAAAACAGAAGCAGCAGCTTGACCAAATTTAGCAACAGATTTCTAATTAAACAGATCATTTTCCATTAATTTCAAACCAGCAGGTTTATTTAGTGATCTAGTGTTGTATTTTTCTGCTTCCTACAGTGTGTCCTCTAGACTGTAACTTTGACAACAACCACTGTGGGTGGGAGCAAATTGTTCAGGACAGTTTTGATTGGACAAGACATAGAGGCCCAACCCCCTCTGACTTCACAGGTCCAACACAGGACCATACAACAGGAGGTAAGAGATCAAAAGATCACAGTTTTAATGTATTACATTTACATAAATATATCCCTTTGGGTAAACACATTTATTGTCATGCCTTGTTATTGTGGGAAAATATTAATATCCAACTCCGGAAAAAATTAAGAGGTGTCTTCTAAAACAAATTGAATGTGAGTTATTTTCTCAATATGCGTTTTTAACTTCTTGACTGTTTAAATTTATTTGTATTATTTAATATTATTTATATTATATTTTGTTTCATTTGTTGCTATGGTTTTTATATTGCTGTATCACAGGGCACCAGTGAAAAAGATTCACTGCTCTTCACCTAACCAGAATTCCCTACAGAAATAGAATTATTATGTTTTCAATTAATATTTTTTAAGAGGTTATTAGTAGGCTAGTTCAAACTAATAATGTATGTTTCCACCAAATTATTTCATGTTGTACGTCACGACCAAACGTTAGTGATTGGTTATGGCAGATCCAATAATTTTAAACTTCAACAGAGTACCTGCCTTCAAGAAAGTTAACGCTTGTCAATGGAGAGTGGCCAGACTCTCTGTACAAATGAAATGTACATACGAGAGTCTGGTAGGACCAGGCTAATACCGTAGCTCCAATTGCCACCAAATTTGAATAAAACATGTCAATTTCTCAATTACTTTTCAAGTTATTGACCAATGAACTTCGAAAGGGGTGTGGCTCTGGACATAAATGAACACAAATCCGCAACATTAAGGCCAATCATCACAAAACTCACAGGGTATGTTCAAATTAGTGCCCTAGATGTATCCAGACGTTTCATACACATACTCCACTAGGGGGCGCTACAGGTGCAAGATAGGTGAGTGGCATTACACAAATTTTACTATTAATCGCATATTCATTCTCCAATCATGACAAATCTCACAAGTAACTGAACCACGCCCTACAAGTGTCATTCATATTGACCACTAGGGGGCACTTTAAATGTATAATAACTGCACGTGGAATGACACAAATCAAGCTATAGATCATAAAAATTGTAGGATATGTTTTATAACAATGTTGAACCACGTGTGAAATTACTTTGAAGTCGCTATTGAGAAAAAAGTGTTGAACCCGCAAATCGGCGCTTGCGGCTATATATTTTTTAGTTTTTCACTGCAGGCCATAAATTGTAAGCATGGCTTTGTGAAATTTTATTATTAATGAGAGGCAGTATTTCGGTTTCCTTTACACAATGTTCAGCATTTTTATACAGTTTCACGAATTTCATTAATCTGCCAACGGTGTCGCCATTTCTCATTTCACCCGTTTTTGTGCGTACGCCTGGGTCAGAGTTTCCGTGAAGGACCGCTCTGTGGTTTTCAAGTTTGCTTTATATAGGTCCCAATTCTTGCGAAAAGAGATAAGAGAGCGGCGTACGTCTTCTTTTGTGCGTACGCCACATTTATAAATGAGGCCCCTGATCAACAGACAGCCATTCATCAGGTGAGTTTCGGCAGAGCGTGAGAAATTGAAGTGAATTACCCAAATACAACTATGCAAGCAGACATGGTAATACATTTTTTAGGTCTGCCAGTCAATGTAATAATTATGAATTTAGATCTCCATGTTTTGTACATTTAGTTGTTTAGAAGTAGACTACAGTGTTGTTGCACATTTCCTAAATAACACGTATAGCAGCGATGGGGTTACTGACTTACTTAATGACTTACACTGGATAAGACTATAGTCCATTTACTAATACATTTTCTAGATCTCTCTATGGGCAAATCTATGTACTGTAATAATGAATATTTTACTAGTCAATAAAAATACACATCTTTCACAGATGTATGGGCAAAACATGCTTAGCAGAGCCAGATAAAACAGCTGTGACACATATTTAATAACGAACGCAGGAACAAACACACGAATAGACAGAGACCATTCCATGGCCTGTACTCCGATTTAATATGACCTATTATTTAAGTGTGCTTTGTGCATTTTATAGTTACTATAGAAGCTAGCTGTCATGCATTTCCCTCCATGCCTTTGAGAGGCATGAGTGCTGACGTGCAATATGGCATGAACGCCCCTCTTTGGCATTACTGGACATAATGAATCAACACCCTCATCATCACCCAGCCTGTCTTGTGTCTCATCACTACACACATGTGGTTCCTAATACCTCATTAGTCTCTGTATATATACTTGTATATATACTCCCTCTGTCCCCAATGTCTCTGTGTCATTGTGTTCTCCATACGATTTTATACCTTGTGACAGCAATCTACAAATTCTATGTTCTTCACACCTTTTCATTTGTTTTACTTTATTAATAAATCAACGACAGCTCTGCACTTGCGTCCTGCCTCCCTTCACTCGACAAGAATACGTGACACTAACCATAAAATAGTTAATATTCTGACATCGTGATAAAGCATGTTTGTTTGTTTGTTTCTGTTCGTCAGATAGCTACTATATGTACATTGAGGGTGATGGTGTGTACCATGGGGACTCTGCCCGTATGATGAGCCCCAGTTGCCGAAGTGGGCCAGGGCAATACTGCCTGCGCTTCTGGTACAACATGTATGGACAGGCCACCTTCATGTTCCTGAATGTTTACCAGCTTGACCATGAAGACAAAAACAAGAAGCTGTGGTCTAAAGTCAACAACCAGGGCAACACATGGATTCAGTCAGAAGTAGATATAAATATTGATGGGTCATTTAAGGTAGGAAAAGATCATAGAGATTTTTTTAAGTGTTTAATTTGTGAAATTTGTGATTTTCATACAAGATAAAAATGTATCTGTTTCAGATTATCATGGAGGCTATTCGAGGCTCTAACCATCAATCTGATATAGCATTTGATGACATCTCTATTCGTCATGGACCATGTAAGTATAGGGACACATCCTACACTTAATTCATGGATAGGAAATCTGAATATCATGACCAATACCTTTGCTTTGTTTCCTCTGGCAGGTTCTTCAAAAGGTGATATTAGAAAACCTTCAACTTCTTCATCAGTTGATGGAGGAGGACTTGACGAGGCCTCACACCCAGGTGCAACATTACATCTCTACCTATTATGCTTATATTTGCAGATTGAAAACACGTAATCACTTTTTTGGATAGATGTTGATGTTTAAAAAATGTTTTGTGTCCTCCACAGTCTGTAACCTTGCCTGCGATTTCGAGCAGGATCTCTGTGGTTTTAACCAGCTACTGACAGATGTTTTTGAATGGACAAGAAACAATGGTTCCACCCCCACTGAAATGACTGGACCATCAGCTGACCACACAACAGGAAGTAGGTGTTCTGAACACTTTTCCTCAACTGAACAACAGAAATATGTTTATCATTGAGTTTGGTGAACATTGTAATTCTTTAGCTGCAAAATATCCAATGCTCAAATAACGAACCACAAAGTCTCTCAGCTTCATAATTTGTCCTTTACCTTTATATAATGTTGTATTATAGTATAGTACATTTAACTAGAATGGCTGCATCACAACAACTACACCCTGACATTCCTGCCAGCCTTGAGACATTTTGATGAGTACCATATCAGTGCAGACATATCATATCACAGTGGTGCACAGCATTCAGGAAGTGGACATTCCACCATCTCAATAAGCCCACAAAAACAAAATATGCATACTTTAAATAAACTATTTATTCATTAAATAAATACACTGATTGTACTCTATTAGGGCCTTTTCCCATAGGTTGTCATTCAACAACCAAAACATTGCAATCTCATGTCTGAGGGCCATAAAAGCCTAAAACTGTCTATATACCCAGTGGCAATTATAACCATAGAATTAGAATGAAAAAAATACAATTAGAGCCTGTTCTTATTAACATCACTAGAGAGTAGGGTACTCCAATCAGAATATGTCTGTCACGATTCATATAGCGGAGGCAGGCACGTCTTCATCAAAAGGAGTGATCTTTATTTGAACAGGAATGAACTGAACAGAAACACATAGACAAGAAAACATTAGTGACTACAATGAACCTAGACACCTAACATAATAAGGACATAAGACTATATCACTACAACATGAACCACTGAACATATGGACAAACTACAGACATCTACTACAAGAAACAAGAACAACCACATACCTGAACAGAAACAATGAACCACACAGGACTTCTTCTTCTTCTTCTATGGGGATTAATGGCGGATCACAACCCACCGAAGGTGCATACACCACCACCAACAGTACCGGAGAGCAAGGCCGGTCACGGCCCACCCCTGTCATCTCCACCCAACTCACCCCACGACCCTAGAAAATAAAATACAGCCCACTACCCAGCCACCGCCCTCTGTCTTCCGTGCCCTCTTTTTCTTCCGCCGAACATACCATGAGTCCTCGAACCCTACCCCCTCACCAGCAACCCCCACACTCCCTTCCGAACTCCCGTCCATGCCGACCTCACTCACCAAACGGGCGGCGCAACCCTCCACCGCCCCGTCAGCCATCCAGCCCTCGCCTCGCACCCCTCCCCCACGCAGCAAATCCAGGGCAATGATCTCCGCCCTTTCCTGTTCAATCTCCGCGGCAGTCGAACCCCATAAGTCGTCCAACAGCCGGACCCTCTCCGCCCCATGGTGCATTGCCGGTGGAAACAGGCCGACACTTCCCTTCCGCTCTCACACCAACAATCGCACTCTCGCCAGCGGGTACCGGAAATTACCTATGACCTCGCCTTTCAATATTACAGGTTAGCAGATCTCTGAGTCGTTCCAAGTCGCGTAGATGCTAAAGAATGAGAATTTGCATCACCAACCACACGGGACTAATAAACACTCAGAACTAAATACCCAACTAATGAGGGAAGGGTGTGCAGGTGGGGACTTAATCTACAGAACTGATAGGCTCACCCAAGACATGTGACGGGATCATTTGAAACAAAGAGGGGGAAACACAACCAAAGCAAAACACACAGGGGAGAAACCAATACAAGGTGAACATAGAACAAGCACACAGACACTAGGGACATCGTGACACAGACTAAAAAGGGAGAACTAAAACACCATGCACAGCACTGAATAAGAACAAAACATACATATAACACAGGAGAGTAAACTAACAAAACTTAACACTATCATAATGAATCCATAATCCAGCCCACACTGGGCCAGATTTTACAATGTCTACCGTAATCGTTTAGAAAAGTGCTGTGGCTGTTTCCAGTTTTGTGTTTTTCGTTCCCTGTACATAACTATTTCTGTCCAAAAAGTAGGGCTGGGTGTATACTGTCAATCCTGCCATTATATTTTCCTCAATGGTCAATCTGAAAACAAGCAGGTTGGACTAGTTTCTTTTTGGGAAAAGTTAAAGGCCAATTCCATGCTAAATTTGATTCTTAATATAGTATTTAAAAACATTACAATAGATGAATTATATACACTAAATAAAAATATAAATGCAACACTTTTTGTTTTTGCCCCTATTTATCATGAGCTGAACTCAAAGATTGTACTTTTTCGATGTACACAATGGGCTTATTTCTCTGAAATATTGTTCACAAATCTGTCTAAATCTGTGTTAGTGAGCGCTTCTCCTTTGCTGAGATAAAGTGGATTCAGCACCACAGTCAGATCCACAGCCTAAGGAATAACTAACAATTCAGTAGGCTGCGGAGCTGGCCGTGGTGCTGAATCCACCTGTTGTGGCTTTAAATCAGTGTGTGGGAGTCGTCAGTTTTGCTCCCTCAAAACTTGCGACATCTTTGGCATTGTGCTGTGTGATGAAACTGCATATTTTAGAGTGGCCTTTATGGTGGCAAGCCTAAGGCACACCTTTGTAATAATCATGCTGTCTAATCAGCATCTTGATATGCCACACCTGTGAGGTGGATTGATTATCTCGGCAAAGGAGAAGTGCTCACGAACACAGATTTAGGCAGATTTGTGAACAATATTTTTGAAAAATAGGCCTTTTGTGTACATGGAAGAAGTCTTAGATCTTTGACTTCAGTTCATGATAAACGGGGGCAAAAACAAAAGTGTTGCGTTTATATTTTTGTTCAGTGTAATATACAATGCTGAGGGTATATTTTGCACGCTTCTGTATCAATCTGCACTTGGAATACCACAAGGTCCAGAATTCAAAGCGAACTCAGCGCCCGCACCTTAGCGAGTAGCTGCAAGGGATGTCAAATGTAGCATAAGCCTGTGACCTAGTTAGCTATTCACCGTAACATTTACAATGGGTCATAAAATTGTCCAGGAGCTAAATGCCCTATCATGCTTCAATAGGTACAGATTGAACAATTTTCTGTCACTGAATGTTTTTGAAAATTACATTGCAATTATCACACAATATGCACCAACATAAGATATTTGCTAGCTAGCCAACTAGCAAGTTAACGCCCCATCAAGCATCTGTGACAAATATATCTACAAACAAATACATCTACATGCCCATAGCCTAGTTAACTATTCACCGTAAATAGTAACATTTACAACAGATCACTAAATCATCTGTTAGCTACAGTATATGCAATATCTTCCTTCAGTAGGTACAGATTGAACAATAATCTGTCACTTAATATTTTTGGAAATTATATTACAATTATCTCACAGTATGCATTCATACTGTACCAGTGTGGTCAGATTAAGAAGATAATCAGCAAAGACTCTACAGTAATTGTCTGACTTTACAATGATGTGATAAACCTTTGAAACAAAGTTATTACTTATAGCAAGGTATTTTAGCAAATTAAACACATCCCCTACTAAGCACAATACACTTTGCAAAAAGAGTTGTTTTATCTTAGAAACTTGAGAAAAAAGCCTAAAATAAAATTATATTAAATCCATTATTTTATTGCTTTCTAAAATAATGGAAACTCTTTAATTCCTCAACTATCATCTGCTAATCTAGGTGGACACTACCTGTACATTGAGGCTAATAATGTGTCTAATGGAGATACGGCTCGCCTACTCAGCACTGAGTGCTCTGACCCTGGTCCTCAGTGTCTTCAGTTCTGGTACCACATGTCCGGCTCAGCCCAGACCATGGGTCTGCACGTCTACCTGCTCCAGGGCGGCTACGCTGACGGCGTGTGGTGGAAGAGGAATGACCAGGGAGACTCCTGGCAACTGGCTCAGGTAGACCTAATGACCAGCGGACCTTTCAAGGTGAATCAGTGATGTGATTTTGACAAAATACGCAGTGCTTTTTGAGCCTTTGTGACAATAGTTACTATAATATCTTCCCTTGACTATTATTTTGAACTCAGATCATCTTTGAGGGTCGAAAAGGCACAACAGATCAATCAGATGTGGCGATAGATGACGTTTCTCTGCATCGTAGACACTGTTCAAGTAAGGGCCCGTAATCGTTACCTGCACAGACATACTGTAGTTGGGGTCATTGTTTAATTTTACATACAGGTTTTTTTTTCATCATATTGACTTGATTAAACGGCCAGTAATAACAAACAAAAAATGTGAACCCTTTAGTTGAGATCACAAGAACACCAGCCCCATCAGCTCCCATCACCATTAGACCTAAACAACCTAACACTACAAGACGTGAACCTTCAATTCATCCCTCAAATGATGGAGGAGCAGTTACCTCACACCCAGGTACAAGATTACATCTCTGCCTTCATTGTTCAAAATGGTACTTGGGAAAACTGTGTTAACATTTTAGATTAATGTTTATGATTACAATGTTGCCCTTTCAGTCTGCAACCTAGATTGTGATTTCGAGCAGAACCTTTGTGGTTTTAACCAGCTGCTGACAGATGTTTTTGACTGGAGGAGACACACTGGCTCCACCCAAACTGCAATGACTGGGCCATCAGCTGACCACACAAATGGAAGTAGGTGTTCTGAGGACATTTGTCCCAATCTGTACAACATAATATAGTTATTTTTGAGATTGTTGGCATTGTAATGTCTCAGCTGCAATATTTTTTATGCCAAACAACTGTTAACTTGTAAGTTGCTTAACATTTGGATTCACCTGTACTTATTTTTACTGCACCACTTTCCGGTCCATTTCATCTGAATGGTTGTATGACAACATGTACAGCTTAAAGCCCATTCCAGATAACTTAGAGTGAACAATAATATAAATTATATCAATGCAATACAAAACAATTGCAATGATTTTTCTGAGTGACAGTTGATATAAACACCAAAGGTTTTCATCCTATGTGCCGCGGTATGCTGTGATTTTTTTCAGAATCTGATTTGTTATTTTTTTGGTGGCAATATATGCCGCACTCTGTTCATAATGCTGTTTTCGCTCTCCAGTGAGGTTTTCCCAAGCTGATGCACTGGAGACCAATTTGTCTCACACTCAATGCTCAGATCATGTTCAATCCACAGATGTCAAGCTCCATCTCATAAAATGAAGTTACTCTTTCTGCCACGTAGTCACACCATTTTAAGTAGGTTAGTTGGATAAACCATGCCCAGAATCATTTTTTTTGTATGATTGCAAACAAAATTGTTAAGGTTGTTCAGTAAGTATAGTTTGGATGCCCCAGGGAGAATGGAAAAGGCAAGGGATTGCTTAAACAGGTAAGACATTTTCAGTTTGTGTAATCCCCGTACTGCTCATATATATTTCATTCAAACATCTATGGTTTGGTATTTACTGAATTATATTTGGAAACAAGAGATGTATAGAGAAAGTGAAAGATAGGCATGTGTTGACCAGAGGCATCCAAGTTCAATAGCATATAAAATAATGCTTTTTGGTCTGGAAATTTTGAATTGCCATGTGAAACTAAGCAGTAAGATGTCTGTATGTTTTGTTAACTTAAAGTTACACAAGAGGGAATGAGAGAGAGTCAATCTGGACTCTGGTTGATGTGTGTAAGTGAATGTCAGTGTGCTGTATGGTAGGTAGGATGTATGGTTTGTTAGTCAGAGACTAAATTACAATTTTATATAGCCTATTGTTTCCATTAACCTATGTTAGGCATAGTCTTTAAATGAGACTGGTATTGAACATGTTTTTTGCCCTGCACATTAATGTTCAACTACTTTGTTGAATTAACTTCATTGTTGTGATCTGAATGTTCAATGTGTGCTTTTTTCTGCAATATTTGTATTAAGTGACTACATACAGCTCTGGAAAAAATTAAGAGAGCACTCCAAAAAGAAAGTTTGTCTTGTTTTACATTTAATAAGTGTATGTTCAGGTAAATTTAAGATTTTTGTTTGATTCCATAAACTACTGACAACATTATTCCCAAATTCTAAATAAAAAGATTGTTATTCAGAGCATTTATTTGTAGAAAATGACAACTGGTCAAAATAACAAAAAATGTGCAGTGAGGTCAGACCTTGAATATTGCAAAGAAAATATGTTCATATCCACTTTTATAGAACACAATACTAACGTGCTAACTTGGGAAGAGTTCAGAAATCAATATTTTGTGGAATAATATTGTATAACAACAATAATTGGCTTTCATGCATCTTGGCATGCTCTCCACCAGTCTTTCACATTGATGTTCGGTGACTTTATGCCACTCCTGGTGAAAAAATTCAAGCAGCTCGGCTTTGTTTGATGAGTTGTGACCACCCATCTTCCCCTTGATCACATTCAATATGTTTTCGATGGGGTACATTTTTGAAAGCTTTGCAGTGGTCTCTTTATTTTTTCCAGAGCTGGATATTATGAATTGATCAATGTTTTAGCAACCTGCTACTAGCTACAGTACATCCCGTTCCAGTAAAGCAATATGCATACTGTAGCTACAACTGTAATACATGTGTTGGTGTGCCTCAACATTTTTGGTCCCACCCAAGTGTGCTGTGTCATGAAAATTTTTGGAACTATTGCCTTAAACTATGGATTTTACATGAAAGAAAGAGTATGGAAAATGTCTGTAATAATTCCATTCATGAAACATGGGGCAAAAGTTCATATTTTCCATTAACTTTTGTTCAGTATAAGATGACATTGGCCAAAATCAATTAACCCTATCTAATTTGAAATTGTTGTGTTATGCATGATAAACAGCTAACTATAGAAGGGGATTTCAGAGCAAGAGGAGAGCGACTTCAGCTGTTTCTATAGTAATAGTTTCTCTTTACAATTATGTGATAAACATTTTGCCACTTGTATCGTGATTCGTGATGTAATAAACAAGTGTGTTGAAATGCATGCTCCAACAACATGGGAGACATTTTGACTTGTTAGATATACACTGAACAAACATATAAACGCAACATTATTGTTTTTGCCCCCATTTATCATGAGCTGAACTCAAAGATCTAATACGTTTTCTACACAGTAGGCCTATTTCTCTAAAATATTGTTCACAAATCTGTCTAAATCTGTGTAACATCCGGCCCAGGGTGGACCGGATTGCGGACCTCATTTTTAGTTACTGCCCTGTGTGTTTCCTTGGTTCATGTTTCTGCCTTATGTTATGTTTTGGTTCCCCCAGGTGCCCTTTTCGTGTCTCGCAGGTTGTTTGGTCTTTCCGGGTTGTATACTGTTGTCGCCATGGTTTCCCTCTGTGTATATCACGTGTTCCCCAGTCAACCTATCATGTCTCACCAGCATTGCATCTGCCCCCAGGTGTTTCCCATTGTCTCTCATTAGGTGTTGTATTAAGGTTGTGTGTTTGGTCTTGTTCCCTGTCTATCAATGTATTCCTGTCACCTGGTCATAATTACATGTTCCGCATTTCTTTTTTGTTTAGCCCCACAAGGCAGTATTTGTTTTCTGTGTTCAAATAAATTCCATTATATTATTGCATATCCTTCGCGCCTGTCTCTCCTTCCCCTGCATGTGCCATCGTGACAATCTGCATTAGCAAGCACTTCTCCTTTGGCGAGATAATCCATCCACCTCACAGGTGTGGCATATGAAGATGCTGATCAGACAGCATGATTATTGCACAAGTCTGCCTTTGGCTGGCCACAATAAAAGGCCACTCTAAAATGTGCAGTTTCATCACAATGCCACAGATGTTACATGTTTTGAGGGAGCAAAAATGACAACTCCCACGCAGTGATTTAAAGCCACAACAACAACAGGTGGCCAGCTCCACATCCTACTGAATTGTTTGTGATTCCTCAAGCTGGAATAATTTAATCAAATATTTTTTTCCCCTTTAACCTGCTCATCCAGGTGGATACTACCTTTACATTGAAGCCAATAGTGTGTCTAATGGAGATACGGCTCGCCTACTCAGCACTGAGTGCTCTGACCCTGGTCCTCAGTGTCTTCAGTTCTGGTACCACATGTCCGGCTCAGCCCAGACCATGGGTCTGCACGTCTACCTGCTCCAGGGCGGCTACGCTGACGGCGTGTGGTGGAAGAGGAATGACCAGGGAGACTCCTGGCAACTGGCTCAGGTGGACCTAATGACCAGCGGACCTTTCAAGGTGAGTGATTTGATGCGACATTGGCCTAGTATCCGCTGAATCTTAAAGTTGGAAGATGTACTTTATTTAGAAAAGCTTGACAAAGAGTGGAGTGCACACTATACTAGCTATTATAACAGTTTTTGTCTGGATACTATTTTGATCTCAGATCATCTTTGAGGGTCGCAGAGGCACAAATGATCAATCTGATGTGGCCATAGATGATGTTTCTCTGCATCGTGGACTCTGCACAAGTAACTGTTCCTCTCTACATTAGTTAACCGCAAAATCTATAATTGTGGTCATTGTTATGTGGATGTTATTATGCTAATAGTATTGTTTAATCTCCTAGACTTGAATAACATGCCAATACTAACAAAGAAAGTTGTAAATTCTTCAATGGACCTCTCAACCACTGCACCATCAGCCCCCTCTTCCACTAGACCAGTACCAGCAGTTGAAAAACATGTTGTCTCACACTCAGGTACTACATTATATTTCTGCCTTTATTTATTTCTCTGGTTCTTGGTAGATAATGTGTTCAGGTTTTTCACTCAATTATGTTCAAAAATGTTTCCATTGTTTCCTGTACAGTCTGCAACCTTGGCTGCGATTTCGAACAGGACCTCTGTGGTTTTGACCAGCTACTTACAGATGTTTTTGACTGGACGAGACACAGTGGCTCCACCCCCACTGTAATGACTGGGCCATCAGCTGACCACACAACAGGAAGTAGGTCTTCTGAAGAATTTTATCCCGAACTGAACAACAGAATTTCATTGGACGTTGAAATGCTTTAGCTGCAAAATATCCAATGCTCAAAAATTGAACAAGAAAGCCAAACAACATCAGGATTTTTCCTTTACTTTTTAATACATTCATATGAATACCCTACACCTTAACTACCTAAAGCCCAGTTCAGATACATGAGACTGCATACAACAAGATCTGCCTTGTTATGTTTAATGTGATTTAATCTTACTAAAATCTCATCTATTATCTGCTGATCCAGGTGGTCACTACCTGTACATTGAGGCTAACGCTGTGTCTAATGGAGACACGGCTCGTCTACTCAGTGCTGAGTGCTCTTCCACTGGTCCTCAATGTCTCCAGTTCTGGTACCACATGTCCGGCTCAGCCCAGACCATGGGTCTGCACATCTACCTGCTCCAGGACAACTTAGCCAGAGGGGTGTGGTGGAAGAGGAATGACCAGGGAGACTCCTGGCAACTGGCTCAAGTGGATCTGATGACCACTGGACCTTTCAAGGTGAGTGATGTGACACTGGTCTTGATGTAACCATTGACCCTTTAATGTTGGAGGTTTTAGTTTATCTCAGGCTAGTTTGACAATATATGCAGTGCTTGATATATACGTTTGTTGATAGCTATTGTAATAATTTCCTTTGGATATTACTTTGTTTTTAGAAAATCTTTGATATGACACTGGTCTTGGTGTAACTCTTGATGCTTGAATTTTGAAAGTTTTAGTTTATCTCAGGCAGGTTTGACAATACTGGCAGTGCTTAAGTATTACTTTGGTTTTAGATCATCTTTGAAGGCCGCAGAGGCACAACTGATCAATCTGATGTGGCCATAGATGATGTTTCTCTGCGTGATGGACGCTGTATTGGTACGAGTTGCAACCTTCTTTGCTTATTTTGGTCAATATCACAATCATGCTTGGTACCATTGTTCAATTTTGGTTATATATCTATATAATATATTCACATGGACTAAGTTAAACTGCCAGCAATATCAAAAAACCCTACGTATCCTTTAGCAGAGGTCACAAGAATTCCACTTCCATCAGATCCCATTACCAATAGGCCTGAACTACCCAACACTGAAAGACCTGAAACATCAAATCCTCCCTCAAATGAAGGAGAAGTTGCCCCACACCCAGGTACTATATTACATCTCTGCTTATAATACTCAAAATTGTTATTAGGAGAAAACATGTTATTGGTTTGGATTCATGTAGACTGAATGTTTACAAATGTTTTCCATGTTCCCTGTACAGTCTGCAACCTAAATTGTGATTTTGAGCAAGACCTCTGTGGTTTTAACCAGCTACTAACGGACGTTTTTGATTGGACGAGGCACAGTGGCTCCACCCCCACAGCAATGACTGGGCCATCATCTGACCACACAACAGGAAGTAGGTGTTCTGATTACTTTTATCCTAAAATGAACAACAGAATGCCTTTATCGTTGAGTTTGTTGGCACTTAAGCTGAAAAATATCCAATGATCAAACATTGAACGAGAAAGAAGTACAATGTCAGGATTCACTCTTCTTATACCTTTCACACTAACACTCTAGACCAGGGGTGTCAAACCGGTTCTACAGAGGGCCTAGTGTATGCTGGTTTTTGGTCTTTCCTTTAAACTAGAGCCCAATTTAGACCTAGACTGCTAGGTGAGGGGAGATCCTAACCAATTAGTGACATAATCAATCAGTCAGGTACAAGGTAGAAATGAAAACCTGCAGACACTAGGCCCTATATGAAACCGGTTTGACACCCCTGCTCTAGACCCTAAAGCCAAGGTCAGACAGATGAGTGCATAAATCAAGGTCTGCCTTTTAAAGGCATGAATAATGTGATCCTACCTGATATGTTATGTAATCACATCTCTCACATATTATCTGCTGATCCAGGTGGTCACTACCTGTACATTGAGGCTAACAGTGTGTCTAATGGAGACACGGCTCGTCTACTCAGTGCTGAGTGCTCTTCCACTGGTCCTCAATGTCTCCAGTTCTGGTACCACATGTCCGGCTCAGCCCAGACCATGGGTCTGCACGTCTACCTGCTCCAGGACAACTTAGCCAGAGGGGTGTGGTGGAAGAGGAATGACCAGGGAGACTCCTGGCGACTGGCTCAAGTGGATCTGATGACCACTGGACCTTTCAAGGTGAGTGATGTGACTCTGGTCTTGGTGTAACCATTGACCCTTTAATGCTGCAAGATTATTTTATTTCAGACTATTTTGGCAATATATGCAGTGCGTGCTGGATCAGTTTGTTGATAGCTTTTGTAATATCTTCCTCTGGCTATTACTTTGTTCTTAGATCATCTTTGAGGGACGCAGAGGCACAACTGATCAATCTGATGTGGCCATAGATGATGTTTCTCTGCATCATGGGCGCTGTGCTAGTAAGGGTCACTCAATCCATATCCCATTTTGGTCAACAACACAATCACATTGTATTATTTTTTATTATTTACATT
>JACXGM010016002.1:0-20853 GCA_016801145.1 Umbra pygmaea
GTACACTGCTGTGATAATAGCGGAAGTAAACTCCCGGGGGAGATAGAAGGGACGTATGTTTACAGTTAGTAGCTCCAGGTCCGGTGAGCAGTGTGTTGAAATAACTGCGGCATCCGAACCCCAACGAGAGTTAATCATAATGCAAACCCCTCCGCCCCTTTGTTTACCTGATTCCGAGGTTCTGTCCTGCCGGAAGATGAGAAACCAGCTGGCGTAATGGCTGTGTCGGGTATGGTGGAATCTAGCCACGTCTCAGTAAAAGCTAGCACGCAGCAGTTGGCAATGTCTTGCTGGAAGATAATCCGAGCATGAAGTTCGTCTATTTTATTGTCTAGTGATTGAACATTCGCAAGTAAAATGCTCGGTAACGGTGGATTGCAGTCTCTCGTCCGTGATCTGCATAGAACTCCCGCTCTTTCCTCTTCTCTTCCGTCTTCGTCGCCTGCGTGTGAGTAAACAAGTCGACCACGGCGGGATATTCCAGTCACAGCAATCACTCTGGTAAGTGGAAAAAAAAAGTCTGTATCCAGTGAATTACGTATATCCAAAAGTGCTAGTCGATCATACTGTATGAGCGACAGTGCAGAACGTGTAGAAATAAAAACTAAAAAAACAGTAATAAGCCAAAATCTGCATAGAGTGAGCGGAGCCAAAGTCCATGCGACCATTCTCTACGGCGCAAAGTCTCGACAGTACGAAAGTCAGCGCATTCTGATTCCTAACTTCATTAGAATCTTTGTAAACAGCATCATTTTCTGGGGCAAACCTGTATTACTACTAGTGTGGAATTATTCTACAATATTCACTCATCATGACAGTAAAATAGACCAGCCTAAGTCAATCTACTGCAATGATTTGTCTCAACCAGTAGAAAAAGACTGATATACATACATTTGGTCATACCACGAGTTCTCTCCTTTTATGCCAATAGCAGCCAATGGCACAGAGGAATTCTTTGCAGAATGAGATGGTGCATTGTTATGCATGAAGATGATTACAGAAGGCACAGTTCCTGTTTTTGTACCATGGAATGGGTCGGTCAAATCTATATACTTAGCAAAGGTCATTTTCACACCCTCAGGGACCCTAAATGGTAGGGCTGGGAGATATGGCTGAAATTACTATCACGATATAAGTGTTTCACATCCGTCGATATTAGGGGTGGAACAGTACATGTATTCATACTGAACCAAAACGGTACAGGGGTCACGGTTCGGTGCATGAATTTACACAGAGAATACAAGGTATACAATAAATTAAACTTGCGTGCAAATTAATGTAATGCAGAACTACCATTAAATACGCATGTTGTTTATGGACACCTAATCTGTGGCCCCGCCTTAGCTCTGAAGCTAAGTAGCTGAGCTCCACCTATGTTTGCAGTTTGTCAGGTCGATGGTCCGGTGAGTGAGTCAGATGGCAGCACTAGGATGAGTATAGTGTATGGCGAGTGGTCGCGACCCACAAGAGTTAGAGGACCTCTAAGATCGCAAGTTTTGGATAACTTCGGATTCCCAGTCAGTTACAGTCAAAGATTGTATAGATCGGTTACAGTAATACAGGCAATAGAGTGGTGAATAAGACGAGGACTGTGTGTCAGTGTTGTTCAGCAGTTGTTGGGTATGTGACTGGAAATCTAACATGCTAACGGATATTTGACGCAATCACCCAGATGTGCTACCTCAGGGGAGAGATTGTATAATACTAGATGGTACAGCTTGAGACATGCACAATAAAAAAAACTGCGTTCTGCATTTTTGTTCAGCTTTTCCCTCCATTGTACCGAACGCATACCAAACCGTGATGTCTGAACCGAGGTATGAACCGAACCGTGACTTCTGTGTACCGTTCCACCCCTAGTCGATTTCGATAATTGATGTTTTATGACCCATTTATAATAAGTGTAAAACAGATGACATTTTATTTTAAATTTAAGCTTCCACTGATTATAATCCCCTCAGTTATAAATGCGGAAATGCCAACACAACCTTGGAAAACACTAAAATGTAAACATAAGTCTAAAATCACAATGAACACTTAACAATTCTGTTACACTAAGGTGAAAAATTAAATACTTAATGCTTAATGAAGTGTAATACAATAGTCTAGTGTAAAATATAAGCAGAGAAACCTGAGGTGGTGGTAAAACAAGTTTGTGGCATTACAAGTCTTGGTGAGGACAACGGTTTTGCATTTGAAGACATTCGTCTGACTACGGTCAGACATTTTCCATTTATCACTCCACGCCGTTTCAGTTACTGAAGAATCCAACATGACAACAATATGGAGCAACCTAACTTGATACCATTACATGATTGGCGGTTAACGTGTCACTCGCTACGTTGCTAGGTTACCAGAAAGTGAGTGCCTTTGTTCACGCAACCAAAATTGCGTCGCAAACTCTGGTTTCTTCCAACGAAGAAAAGAATATTATCAAACGTTTTATCAAAAAGATTTTTTATTGATATTGAGTACATGTCTATCGCGAGACATCATTGTTTTATCGCCCAGACCAACTAAAGGGGCCAACCAGCACTCTCCTCATGATTCCGGCCCTACACATGACTCAGTCACCTCTTCGCTGACGTTGCAGCGTTACTGGTACATGGTACATGGCCCACTGCAACCTTTTCTGCTTGTGACCGTTAGGGGTGGCCAAACGGTAGGTTTATGCACAACTGCAAGCCTCTTGAGGACCCTACACCTTGAGGTTCACAGGACTCCAGAGGCACCAGCAGCTTCAAATACCCGATTACTGCTTTGTAATGGCATTTCAGCAGCTGCTGTCTTAATCCGATCAATTTGTCTGGCAGTAACCTTCCTCAATATTCCTCTATCTGGACAAACCAGTCTGTGCTCTGAATCAGCCACAAATCTCTTCACAGAATGATCATGCTTAAGTTTCTGAAATATCTAACGTTTTCATACCTTGTCCAAGTCATTGCACTATTTGACACTTTTCCGCAGCAAACAGATCCTTTCTTTCACATATTGCTTGAAAGCTGTGGCCTGCTTACTAATGTGGAACATCCTTACGTAGTTTTCCTTTAATTGGGCTCACCTGGAAAACTAATTATCACAAGTGTCTGAGACTGATTTCAGTGGTTCAACGAGCCCGGGGACAATACCATCCATTAGTTTGATTGAAAAACAATATTTAATGTTTGACACTTAATTCCAATTTGCATAATAATTTGGAATGCAGCATAATCCTTGTCAATAGGCACCGTATTAACATCAAATGAATTCCAAGCGTTCCCTATTTAGTCGTGGCGAAAGCATGTGCATGTACTTTTTACTCTCAAAATGAAAATAGCAAAGACCAAGTAGAAAAAATGGTGAAGGAAAAACAGTATTAGTTCATCCTGCCTTAAGTGAGCTCAAATTGTGCCAGAGCTCTAAGCCCCGACTATGGACTACACATTTACTGCGATAGTGGTTCAAGCCCCGGCCAATGCCTGTTCCCTTCCGCTCTGTCTCCCTCTACATTCCTGTTTCCATATCTTGTGTTTCCTACTGCGTCACCATTAACAAATACAATTATACAATGTTTTCTAAAAAAAACTTTAATGAAGTATTGACAAGAACATCACAATGGATAATGTATTAGAGATTTAATTAGCAAAATCCAATCAAGTGCTTGCACTACAAAAAAGTATATACTGCAAGCATGAATTGAAAGGGCATATCCACTCACTAAAACCTTCTCAGGAGAATAAACTTCAAATTCAAGAATTATTAAAAAGGCATGCGTGTTAGACATTTCTATAGTTACATATACTTCGGTAACACAGGTATTTAAAATAATACTCAGGAGTAATATCTTATATGCACTGCATACCTACGGTCTGCAATATTTGAGCTCTCAAAACTGGAACCTGGGTCTGACTGCTTTACATCCTTGACATGTGGGGGTTTGCACGCGTGATTGTTTCAGGTCTTTCCACAACATCTTAATGGGATTATGGTCTGAACTTTGAGTAGGCAATTTCAAGATGGATAATGTCTTCATTCTCAAATGTCAAAAATAGACATGTTGGACATATTTTTTCTGCTGTATGACCAAGCTGCGCTTAAAGTTGGAAATGGATATAAAAATATATCCAAAGCCTTGCAAATGCCAGTTAGTACTGTTCAATCACTGAAGTTGAAAATTCTGGGATTTTTTGACACCAAGCCAAGGTCAGGTAGACCAAGAAAGATGTTAGCCAGAATTGCCAGAAGAATTGTTCAGGATACAAAGAAAAACCCACAGTTAACCTCTGGAGAAAGACATGGTTGTTTCAAGGAGCACAACACAACAATACTTTAACAAACGTGAGCTGGTTACAATACCTTAACATGCCTCAGCTTCTGGCACACTAATTTGGAGTCACGAGAACAAACTAGAGCTTTATGGTCACAACCATAAGCGCAATGTTTGGTGAGTGTCCAACAAGGCCTATACTGAAAAGAATACCATCCCCACTGTGAAGCATGTTGGTGGCTCACTGCTGTTTTGGGGTATGTGAGCTCTAAAATGCATGGGGAACCTTTTGAAAATTGATAGCAAGACAAAAGCAGCATGTAATCGAACAATACTGACAGACAATTAGCATTCTTCTGCATGAAAGCTGTGCATGATACGCTCTTTGACTTTCCACGATGACACTAAGCACAAGGCCAGGTTGACCCTCCAGTGGTTACAGCAGAAAAAGGTGAAGGTTCTGGAGTGGTCATCAGTCTCCTGACCTTAATATCATCGAGCCACTCTGGGGAGATCAAACATGTGGTTCATGCAAGACTACCAAAGACTTTGCATGACCTGGAGGCATTTTGCCAAGATGAATGGGCAGCTAGCCTATACCACCTGCAATAATTTGGGGCCTCAGACAATCACAAATGACTGCATGCTGTCATTGTTGCTAAAGGGGGCAATACACCATATTAAGAACTGAGGGTATGCAGTTTTGAACAGAGGTCATTTAATAATTGTCTTTGTTGCCATGTTTTTGTTTTATGATTGTGCCATTCTGTTATGACCTACAGTTTAGTAAGACTCATGAGAAATAAAAAGTTTAAAGTTTTTAACCTGCCCACTCATGTTTCCTTTAAATATGGTACATTGCTGATCAACTCTCCAGGGGTATGCAAACTTCAGCACAGCTGTATTTACATCCTGATGTGCCTAACCACTGACATAAGTGCCAAAACAATATTAATATTAGGCAGGGTTGGTACAAATTAGGCTGGGTAGTAAACCAAATTGCTCAGCTGACTACATTTCCCTTTCAATATGATACTGGTGGGGCGCACAACTTCCATAATGTTCTTGAAGTGAGTAAATGTCAGACTCTGAAACAGTCTCATCATAAAAATGTATCATAAACAGTGTGAAGGTTAGAGGCAAACATATTTTTGAAGAGTACGGTTGTGGTTTGGACAGCATCCACATTTTTCATCCGGCCTTCTCTCTTCCTGAGATGAAAAGGTACTAAAGGCAATCAAAATGAGATGCAGAAGAGCCCAGTCAACATCATTTTATCTTTTAAAGGATTTTTTGGAGTGTTCATTATTTGTATTGACAGGACGGAAAGGAAGCAGAGGCTAGGGAGACCAGTATGTAGGGGGAAAAAAGAAAGGAAGGGCACAGATAGTCAGCAGAACTGGGGCTCAAATCCCAGTTGACAATGGCATGCGCAATCTAAAGTTGGGAGCTCAGAATGCTTCGCCAAGCTCCAGCACCAAAAATAATTAATAACTCTGGCAGCAGTCAACATTTCACTGCCATTTTTGGAGGGTTTGGAAATTGAGAAAATAAATGGGGGATGTCAGTGTTGTCTGCTGGAGTGTGCCTCCTGTTAGGGCTTGGTCTCCAACCCCCTAAGTGTCCTCTGGTCTGACGCTAACAACATACAATGCAAGTCTGGAAGTGGCAATGTACTGGAGACTGGCACTCCAGGATTAGGCCCGACAGGCCACTCGTGACTAGTATTAATACTAAGTTATGCTGGACATGCAGTGGGCTCAGGTTGGGAGGACAACACTGGAAACTGGATTAGAGCATGTTCACACTGGCCTGGCAGCATTGTGATGTCAATAAAACCAGCTCCATACCTTGGACCCCAATTCAGTTGGCCAGAGGACAACCCAGTCAGCTGCTTTTCTTAAACAAGTTACCTCTCAAGTCCCCATCTATACTAGAGGTCGACGATTATGATTTTTCAAGGCCAATAACGATTAATCGACCGATTATTATGATTTTTCGGGGGGGGAAATAATGACATTACAACAATACTTTAATATAACTTCTTAATATAATACACAAAATAGTTTCAGATCTCAAATAAACATCAAATTTATATTGTTCAAACAAAATGCCAAAATACATAGGCATAGTACGATTTGTATTTCATACAACTTCGCCTATTAAATCTGTTTTGTAAAACAAACCCTTGGGTTAAACATTTAGTCTGCATTTTGATAGTTTTCCTTTTATTAACAAATTGTATTTTGTGGTGCACAATGGAAGTACAGATATCCGATATAATTTCCAGAAGCACATGACAAATATCTGGTTTCAAAATCAATACACAAATATGATAAACATAACAAAAGCAGTAACTGAGGAGTATGGGATTTCGTCTAACTACAGAATTATTTTCTTGCGCAAGGAGACGGAATAGCCTCTGTTCGCCACTGTCTGACTCATCAGCAATAGGCTACTTTGAAAGCCACGTTTGAGAACACTAGCGACGCATATTCCCTGCCAAAATGAATGCCTTTTAATTAAATGTGGAAGAAAAAAAAACTAAGCTTTCTTCTGTGTATCGTTTTGAATAGGCATAGTATTTTGACAAGTTATGTGCGCAATCACTGCACATTGTTGAATGGACAAATTAATTAAACCAGCACTCGTCTGGTGCCAGTACCCGATTTTGAACTACTGCTGGCTGATCGAATGATTAATTATAAATCCCCCTCATTCATCATATGCAACGCAATATAGCTAGTTAACCCGTGCAGCATTTTTTTTTTTAAAAGGTTGTTTTCCCTGAAAGCCTTGAGGAATACAGAATGGATAAAAGTTTTGGTTAATAAAAAATGGGTATACAGTTCTGTCAGAACGAAAGCAGTGAACCTCTACCCACTATTCTAGACTAATATTACCATGTTAACGAGTGATTATATATACACACGTGACTGATTTTAATTGATCCCCTTTCATGCTAGCTACAAACTTACCATGGCTTCTCTGCAATCACTATTTCCTCCAGACTTGATGCTGCAGTTTGGAACAGGTGGACTGTAGCTCACGACAGATGGGCTGGCTCCACGCAGTTTCCACTTGATTTGCTATCTAATTGTAGCACTAGAGGAAGTGGTTCCTCTCCAAAAGTATCGGCCATAATCGGCGAGCAAAAATGCCGATTAATTATTTTGAAAACTCATAATCGGCCATAATTAAATCGGGCCAGTCCGATTAATTAGCCGACCGCTAATCTATACAACTCAAGTCTGCGTTAACACCTGACAACTATTAGCTGATGAAAAACCAGTCTACACATCAATGCGGTTCACAGTCATTCTATAGATGGTGTAAACAAACTTAAACTGGTGTGTAGCAGCTTTCATTACCTCGTGCTCCTTCTCTTGTAGGACAAGGACAATGTCTCCTGGCTCCACCCCAGGCGCCTGATCGGCTTCCCCTCCAAAGGTGATTTTCTGTCCGTGCTTCATGCCTTTATCCACGTGAACCTCTAGGATTTTCACTTCCTTGCTCACCTTCTTGCCCTCACACTTTTTACAGCGGTCTTTCTCATTGATAACCTCACCTGTGTGTAGAACAATACAAGTTTAAAAAGGCGCAAAGACCTTCCACTACAAGTCGATGTTTACTAAACGCCACTGTTACTTACCTTCGCCATTACAATCGGTACAAATGGACTGCATCTGTTGGACCATGCCAGGAGCCAGCTGTCTGATCATGATGCGCATACCACGACCCCGGCAAGCCACACACTTCTGAACAGCACCAGTCTTCCCGCCCTGGCTGTTGAGAAGAATCACAAATTATAATCTAGATGATCAATGTAGGAATTAACAGTTGGAAAAAATATGTCAGACACTGCTGAACATTGACTAAAGAGGTCATTAGGATGGAAACATTGAGCAGACAAAGTAAAATCACTTACCCATTACAAGTGCCACAAAGAACATTCTTGCTTAACTGCAGTTTAGTTGTTTTTCCATTGTACAGGTCTTCCAGTGAAACTCTTAAAAAAACAAAAATCACATTTAAACAGTTACCAGTTAATAGAGACCACTTTAAAACATACAGGTAGACTCCTCCAAGTGATGCTGCCACAAGGAGCACTGCAGATGGAACTTTGCAGGTTGCAAGACCTCACAGCATCTGTGTAATGACTATTTTCCTGAGAGATTACATGCTCATCTTAAATGTAACCAACGACAAACATGGCATTGTTTAGTCATCAGGTAAAAATGTAGGACAAGCATTGCAATGTAGGTTTTTGCAGTTGATTGTTAATTCACAACTATATAATGCAAAGACTTCACAAAAAATGGCATTATACAACTATACATCACAGCAAGTTGTGGTTTATGGTGGATTACTTTGTCATTATTTTGGGGGTACTTATTAATATTTTATATGACGGAACAAAGGTGTTTGGCTAGGGAAACAGGCATGTAGAGGGAGACAGAGGAATGACAGACAGCAGCTGAGCCAGGGCTCAAAACTTCATTTCCAGGGAAATGCGTAGTCCAGATTCAGGAGCTTAGTCTGCTACAACAAAATGGGTGGATTACTGTTTAACTGATGGTACTCACAGCTAGCTATGGTTAGCATTGTAGATAATTAAACAGAAATGTCCCATTTTATGTTTTAGTACTGCAAATGGAAGTCAAAACCATGTAATATCAACCCATGTTAAACATCAGAGGTGGAACCTAATTGATAACATCCAGTCTCTTAAAATTGGGCCACCAACAGCAAATGAGACAAATCCTTGAAGAGACTTACTTGAGTGGATGAACCATATCCTCTCCTCTTCGTCTACCACCATTCCGGCTGCGTCCCTGTCCGCCCATGAAGCCAAAAAGTCCACCACCGAAGATATGGGAGAAGATGTCATCCATCCCCCCACCACCTCCACCTCCTTCTCGTAGTCCTTGCTCCCCATAACGATCATACAGCTCTTTCTTCTCTGGATTAGTCAACACTTCATATGCAAAACTTATCTCCTTGAACTGTTTAAATGAGAAAGGTGTACAATGATGTGGAAACAAACAACCTGCACACATGTTGTGAATTTTCTGAATATAAAATGTAGATGCCAAAACAGACCACGTTATAATTCCCTGACAATGAACTTTCAAAGCCAATTCTTTACCTTGTCGCCTGCATTTGGGTTCTTGTCCGGGTGATACTCTTTTGCCAACTTCCGGTATGACTGAAAGATAAGAACCCCATATGAATACAACATGTAAACAGTTACGGTACTCATTGCAAATAAAAAAAATGCCAAGAGTGTTTACCACATCTTTCATTTCCTATTTTTTCCAGTGACGTTAATATCGGGTATCTATAGCCGTTATTTAGGACAGTTATCCCCTCATAGCTGCTGTATTCATGGCTAGGAACATGACGTTAGTAGTTCTAGCTAACTTGCGCAACAACGGTGTTGACCAGCCACCACATTTACCAACAATACATTATCATTTTACAGTGCTTAATTGATTAAACTGACCATCTATCTAGTTAGAAATCCATAACATTACTAGTTAACTGGTTCGTGTACAAACAACTGTACGGTACAGAGCTACAGAGTAAACACGTGAGTCAGCTAACGTTAGCCGGCTAATCACCTTTAACTACTGTGTATAAACTAGTCCTTGAAGCAAACTAGCTGCAGTACTACTGTATATTAATAAGTTGTTTACAAATGTAATGTTAACCTAAACAGAAGGATTGTTGACCTAAAAACCTAGCGATATGTTAGTTTCTCTCTAACAACTTGGTTGAATTTGATTCAGCCTGGTTGCGTCTCATAGAAAACAGATGAGCAGCTGAAGCCCTACTGATAGCTACTGTAGCTAACCGCTCCTTAGATACCCGTCCTGGACAACATCAACAAAGCAGTGAGCCTTGATGCAACAATAGTTAAAATTTTACTGATATAAAAAGGTGTACTAACGTTTAAAAGCAGGAGATAACAGAAGTAGCTAGTTAGCTTTCAGCGCCATGCTAACTTTTACAGACAGAACGTTCCTTTATATTCCAGAATCATCTGCGCCTACAGACCGTCGCTACGTCCGGCAAATACAACAATAGCTAGGCACCGCCGGTAATAACATGGGCTAGATCTATTCAAGGTAGAACAAATAGTAGTATAGCTTAGTGTAATTGGACTCACACGAGCGCTAGGTAGCAACAGAAACAACCAGGTAACTAGGTATAGGTTAGTATCTACTACTAACGTTGTCGTTGGTTGAAGTAGCAGCTTGCTAACGTTGTTAGCTACAAAGCTACAGCTCCTAGGCCAGGTTAACAGCCACGATAACATCCTTGCGTCCACATACAACTCAAAAACTTCACAACATCTAGACTGAAATGGATCCGACGGCAATACAATTTAAATTACCTTTTTTAACTCATTTTCAGTGGCAGTGGGGGACACCCCGAGGATGTCATATAATTTCGTATCGACAACATTTGCCATGGTGAAGCTCAGGGAAGGACCTTCTACACGAGAAGCTAGAAGAGAAAGAACCGGTCGAAAACGTCACACGCAGCTTCCACTTTAACCTTTCGCCATGCGCCAAGGGTGCGTCTCAATAATCTTAGGCCGTTAATTAGTTTTACTGATTAGTTTCTCCATGTAAAATGTATGTATACACGTTTTTAAATTGCTCACATGTCTAATAATTTTTCAGTTTTTGTATAATTAAAATAACCAGACAACATATTAGTCATGACCAAAAACAGGTTTGATGTTATATTTTTAAAGAGAAGTCTCATTGTCTGAGGTCTAAAATTGAAATGTAGGGCCCTATCCATAAGGGGATAAAACAAGGTAAAGGTAGAGTTGACAAGGTAACATTCTCTTAATTGATATAATCATAACTGCTCCATGGACAGTGGGAATAATGGTTAATTTCTGACCCTACTCTCCTGTGTGTTGTTGTACAGAATTGGAATTTGAAACAAAAAACTAAACATTTTCAAATAAAGCTGGTATGCGTGTTTGGAACAGGAGAAACAAGACCCCCTTTTATGACTTTGACACAAAAATCCTGTATTTTCATGTTTTCTATATTTCTGTAAATGTTTTAGAAATCATCTGTCCACTTTGAGTTGATATTTACATATACTGAATGACATTTTAGGGAATGCTATAGGAATGTGTGAGTGTGACTATACATGATGAAGTGTTGTGATGTCTGAAAGTTGGGACAAAAGAAGACATACGTTTAATCAACTTTGTAAGGAGTTTTTTATGTCCCCAAAGTGTTCGCTCTCCCTCAGCCTCACCTTTTGCATGACCCTTCAATATATGTCCAAACATTTGATAAAATAAACATTGAGTGAAACCCTGAACCCTACTTAAGTGTTGCTAAATTGCTCAGTGCATGAGCATGTTATGCATATGCCATCAAAAACAGTTTTTGTTTTAACTGAGACATCTTCCAATTTCTTTTTATTTGGTCACTAACGTCCATCAGACGAGCACCCTCAGCCCAGTCTGCCTGCAGCTTTTTTCTCTCATTCTTGCCTGTTTTGACAAGTTATTGTTATTAAACTCAAATTTACAACAACGCAAGGCATAATGAGTGATCAATCCATTCAAACTTTGTATCTGTCTGTTTGAACTGGTAAACTGCTTGTTTCTCACCTGACAGAATTTCAGCAGAGCTATCAGTACCACCTCACTTGAAAAACTTTCTTATATCCATAGCTCTAGTTCAGGATATACAATTCCATTATTATCATCACTAATGTTATGGTTTAACAAAAGATAAACTGTTTAGGAACAATCAACTATGGCTACTGTGATATTACTGTGATATTATGATTGTTTTGTTTGAGATGTCAACAGCATAATTCAGGGGCGGTGTGTTCATAAGGGCAATATGGGTATCGCACTTTCAAACAGGAAAAAGAGGGATTTTTTTCTAACCAATTCTAGCATGGCAACAGTCATTATCAGTGTTCTAATCTAGACGTTTGATCTGCCACTAAATGTCATTATCAGTGTTCTAATCTAGATGTTTGATCTGCCACTAAATGTCCAATCAGGCTGAAGTCATGCTTCAAATGGTCCTGCTTCTTTTGGGGTGATTTCAGTCAGGTTGAAGATCGCCCCAGAAGTCTCTCATAGACTCTCATGTAAAATCTCCCAGACCAAATTTAAACATTCAACATGTTTCTACTAAGGGGGGAAGTCCTACACCTGAGGATTTTCCAATAATTGGTACAAAAAAAACCTGGCTAGCAGGCTGCGACGTAGCCAATGCAGTCTTCTGCTACCCCTGTCTACTCTTTCACCCTGAAGGCGGCACGTCAGATAGCACTGCTTGAACAGACATGCACCATCTCAGAAAAGATAAAGAAACACGAGCTGTCGAAGACACACATGGATAGCTGTTTGAAATGGTCTGCTTTGGGGAGAGAGAACATTGCCACTCAACTGGATGAGGGATACAGTCTAGCTGTCCGTCACCAGTCTATTGTGTGAGACTTCATCCAAAAATCACTGGACTTCAATGACATGGTGATTCACCTGCTTGCCTCTCAGAAAGGACGTCGATATGGGGTTGTCTTCAGATAAGCTAGGCCCAGGCTTGCTCTTTTTTACAAATCCTTACAATTGGCCAGAATATGGTTGTTCATTTTTACAAATATTCCCAATTGGCCAGAATACGGTTGTTCATATTTACAAAGCCATACAAATAGCTGTGTTTACCTTTTAAGAAATTATTTTTAAATGCTGTTTTCAGGCAAAATGTCTCACTGTTCATGTTCATTTTCACATATCTATACAAGAGGGCAGAGTATGGAAGTCTATACAAATTGCTTATTACCAATAACTTGCATCAATATTTTCAGTAGCCTCTATCAAAACTTCCTGCTCACTTGTTGTGAATTATGCTCTGGTGCACATATTTCCAATTCAACCATGAGGCCTTTTTGAAGTAAGTAATTAATGTGTATATCAGAATTCTTTAGTTAAACTTAGCAGCACCTCATCATTCTGGTTTGTTCTTCAATGTGTAAAGATGCACAGACCACACTAGGTTAAGCCTTACTTGTTCATTCACTTATTTGGGACAACGTTACTTTGCTTTTATTAAGTAGCACTTTGGTGATATCCTACATTCTAGAAAATGCAGTTGTAAAGATCCACTTCTCTCAACAATTTGTCTACTTGTTATTGCCATGCTGTTACTATTTATTCTTTAAAGTGTGCACTTCCCTTAACTCTAAATGATTATTAGGCTTCACTATCTTGGAATTGTTATAAAGGTGGTGAAAGCTCTTGCTGATCCTGCAATCTGAACAAATTCCAAGATGCTGTATGTTCAGCTGATTATATATTTAATTTGTTTATGTAATTGCAGATTGTTTATGCAGTGTTGAGGAATGTGAAATAACACCCTTGATTATTTGTATATACCACTGTGATAACTTATTTTGCTTTTGTAAGGCAATACTTTTGAGATCAGTCAATAAATGCTTCTGGTATTGACTTATATGCTGCCCTTGTCTTTATGTTGTTGCTGGACAGTGGACACATCTTTATACAAATGCGTCCCGTTTAGCTATTTTTTATCACACAACATTAGATCAATGTAAGTAATGATTAAGTGAAATAATTCACTGTGGAGTCATGTCATTTTTGCTTATGATGCTAATTTCTTACATAGCTTTCCACCTGTAATGTAAGTAGCTAGAGGGGAAATCTTTCTGTTGTGTGTTGCTATCTAGTGGACACAAGAGGTATCACTGTGTGAGTTAATCATCTAGCAACAAATTAATATTGTCTTGCTTAACGTACCCATTGAAAGAGTGACCTTAATCATTTTTCCCAAAAAATTCCCCCAGAGAACGTTTTCAGGAGCTGCCACTGGCATAATTTCTCAAGTAGCCTACACACTCATGCCATAGGAGTTTCTTTACCTCACGCAGGTTAAACAGAAAGATAACTAACATTAGCTAACGTTAGTTAACAAGCAATTAACTTTACCTTGAACGCTGGCTTAGGGACTAATGAAAGAGTAAGTATTGTAAATTACTTTTTAATTTGTAAATAAGTAATGTAAATAACACTGACATATCAAATAGGCACATAATATGAAGCTATCTTTACTTTACTTATGTCAGAAAGAACCACAGAAAGTCTGTCACTATGGGTAATGACAGTGGTCATTCTAGTCACCATGTACAACTTGAATAATCTAAATGTCTATTAACGTTAGACCAGCCCCCCCTCCAGGTCCTAGCGCCCGCCCTATGATGAGAATAGTGAATTGTCAAAAAAATTACAGAAACCCCCCCCCCAAATTATTTAAATTAAATGGTCCAATGGGGTTGAAGTCCACATGGCACTAAACTGACCTTTCTCCAGCCTCTGAAAGTTAATACATGAAATGTTTAAAAAGTGTAAAAATGAATATGAACTTATTTTTTTTATTATTCAAGGTCTGACAACACTACATCTTTCTTTGTTAGTTTGACCAGTTGTAATATTCTGCAAATAAATTCTCTGAATGACAATATTTTTATTTTAAATGTGGGCAAAATGTTGTCAGATGTTTATGGAATAAAACAAAAATATTTTTTTTATCAAAACCCATACTTATCAATAGAAAAATAGAGTCACTGATGATTTTGCAGGGGTCTCTTAATTTTTTTCCAGAGCTGTACAGTACATGACTGTACAGGGGCGCAGATGGCTCAGTGGGTAGGGAGTCAGACTTGTAGTCAGAAGGTTGCCAGTTCGATTCCCGACTGAGCCAAAATGTCGTTGTGTCCTTGGGACACTTTACTCTAATTGCTCCCAGGTCGTTGCTGTAAATAAGAAATTGTTCTTAGTCAACTTACCTGGTTAAATAAAGGTTAAATTAAAATTAAATGACCACCAAGGTAAGTCTCTTATAATGTTGAATGAAATATGAAAGCAGAGAGTGCTTAAGAGAATCCAGGATAGTGGGAGACAATAGTAAGAGAGTGACAATCAATCTATTTGATCATTGTTTGTTTTGTGTGGCTCATCTGATAATATTGTTGCAGTAAATAAGTTGAAATTGCAATAATCTGCTTGTGATAATAAACATCCCAATTTTATGTGTACTTTATCATCGAATTTTGTAGTACTATACAAGACCCTTTTGTGTATTATGTTAGCTCCAATTTGTCTTTAAAAGTTTTTTTGTGTCCAATAATCATATTTTCTGTATAAATAACAACAATAAAGAAATGTTTTTAATATACATTTCTAGAAAAAAGCAATCAACCACATCAGAAATGTATAATCTCTGTTTAGTGAAGACAGTATTTTTCAGTTTTATTGTCCTACAATGACTAAAAAAGCTGTCCAATTGTTGTGTAATAAAAATGCTTTTAAGTAGTTAAAGTTTATGCATGTATCAAAAATGTTATGTTGACAAACATTTTGTGTAAAATCTGCTGGTTTTTAGGTACTAGACTGAATGTCATTTTATTTGCATAGCCATTTAAGCAGACGTGGGGACAAGATAACATGCAATAGGCTATATGCACAGCTCCACTACTTCCTGAACTTAAGGCAGCTCCTTTGTTTCCTGTCTTACATTATTGGACAAACTGATTAATCCACTTGTGTTTGACCATTGTTAATTAATCTGTTTATCCAATAATGTAAGACAGGAAATAAAAGAGCAGCCTTAAGTTCAGGAAGTAGTGGAGGTGTGCAGAGCCTATTACATACTGAGATTGTTTAGAGGAATTCAGAATATGCTCTATCTATTTTGATTCATTTTATAGGTTACAGTTAAAAACATACTAGTGTTTACTAGATAATTATTTACATATCACTAATTTAACTACCGTAGCTTCCGTATTAGGTATATTTACAGTCTTAACTGCCATGTTATTAGCCCTTTAATTTTTTACATTTAGTCATATAGTAGATACTCTTTTCCAGAGTGACTTGCAGAATGTGCATATATTTAAGAGAAAATAGACTGTAGCCGGTTCCATCATTGAGGTACTTAGATGGAGCGGTGTTTTGACTGTCAATCAGGAGCTGATTCCCCAAAGGCGTGGGATTGCCAGGCATTCAGATGTGGCAGAACTAAGAGCAAGGGTAGGAATGTAGGGTTCAAGCTTTGCTTGAATGTAGGGAGGAGGAGCTCCTCTTATTGCTCTGTAGGCAAACACCATGGTCTTATAGCAGATACAGTACGTGCTTCAACCGGAAGCCCGTGGAGTGTGCGTAGAACTGGGGTGACATGGGAGAACTTGGGAAAAATGAACACTAGGCAGGCCGCTGAGTGGCAGCGGTTTGGTGGCACACGCGAGGCACTATAACAAGAAAGACTTTCATTAATCCAGGCATGAGATGAGTGCTTGGAAGACTACTTGTGCTACTTACTGGGTGAGATGAGATTGTACTCTAAGAATGTTTTAAAGCATGAATCTGCAGGAACGAGTCATAGCCCTGATTTTAGCAGAGAAGGAGGGTATAATCCAGAGTCATGCCAAGGTTCTTTTTTACTCTAAAACGGGGACACTTTGCAGTTATCAACCTGATGGACAATTTCCAAGATTTTCATTTATAAATAATTGGGTGTTTGGATCAGCAATTTTTATTTTGATCTATCAAATAACTGAAGGACACAGTTATATTTCAGTAGTGAATTTAGACGCACGGTGCTCAGGCATTTTTTTGTTTATTAAGAGAGAGAAGGAGGAGGCATTATTCCTAGAGTAAAGGAATAAGAACAAGCCTATGTTGGACTGTGCCAAGTTACCATTGTCTGTGAATAAGATGAAGAATATATAAAGAACAAAAGACAACACCTTAAGGGAATATGGTGTGAGTCTTGTTTATTGTACCACCTGCCTGGTATTTAACAGACAGTGAACTCAACCTTTTACATATGGTGGAGGATGCGGGCATAGCTTCCTGTTGAAGTGAAAGGTTACCAATTGGTAAATGCCTACAGTTCAACAAGGGGTTGACACGACAAAAATTAGTAAGGATATATTATAGCGCTTGACCACATGCGCGGTGGCCCAAAAAGAGAGCCTGGAGACTGTGACTGGAGATTGCCAGGTGCCATGCTGAGGAGAGGCTGAGACAGGTCACGGCGCAGGGGCTTCTGCCCCGATTGTCAGGAGACGATGACATAGAAGCATATATCACTATGTTTTAGAGTACCGCACAGAGAGAGGAGTGGCCAGAGGAGGAGTTCACTGTTAGCCCCGCTGTTGAAAGGGCCGGCCCAAAGTGCCTACCTGGACCCACTGGATGCGGCGGTTTATATAAAATTAAAAAAGAAATGTTAGCCAGATACCAGATCACCCCCAGGGATAGGGCCCTGCAGTTCCACAGGTGGACCTTTATAAAGTAGAAACATGTGAGGGGACAACTATACTTGCTGGTACACACAGCCAAGAATTGGCTGGAACCCACTAAGGGCCCGGATCATATGCTAGACATTAATCATCGACAAAGCTCTCTGAGAATTACATCTTGAGCTGCATAAGATAGTGGGGCAGGACAATCCTCGGAGTCATTTAGGCAGGTGATGGTAGGTTTCTTTGGAACCGGGACAATGGTGGCCTGCTTGAAGCAGGAGGGAACTACAGACTGGGTTAGGGAGAGGTTGAATATGATGGTGAATACCTCCGCTAGCTGGTCAGCGCATCCTCTTAGAACACGGCCTGGAATGCCATCTGGCCCTGGAGACTTCCGTGGGTTTACTCTTTTAAAAGCTCTCCTTACATCAGCCATGTCCAGGGACAGAGTGCAGTCGTGATAGCAGTTATATGGCTCTGTTTTATTGCCGGAACTTGCTCAACTCACCTTTCCTGTCTTAATGAAGATAATTTTCTATTGCAGATAGTACTCTGTACCACTCTCTACTGCGGTGATGACAACTTCAACGCGACACCCAAGTGTACTGTTCGACACACGTAAACAATGGAGAATATCAAAGGGATGGTGTTTTTGCTCCTGTGTATGTGGCTATTTGTCACAGCAAAGAGACAAGCAGTTTTCCGGAAAAAGCTAAAGGCAGCAAAAGAAAATACTGCTGAAAAGAAGATAAGAGTTTGAGAAATAGTAAATCTCAACAACAGAACTACGGTTGATCAAATACAAGGGTAAGCTATACGTAGTAATTATTTACACACACACACACACACACACAGGTCTTGTGAAACTTGACATTTTAATTTAAAACCCTGATGTGTTTACAGACACATGCACAGTGCACAAAGTATGTAATTAATACTTCCTACTACTTCTCATAACTGTGTATGGTCTGTGTTTCAGATCTTTCAGCTCTTGGCTAATCACAGCTCCAGACCATCTGTTTGGGTGTTCAATCGATCAACCGAGTGGTGGGATGTGATTGTTTCCGGGTTCACAAACATACAGTGGGTGCAGAACTTCAGAATGTCAGAAGAAACAGTAATCTACCTAAAGAGGGTGGCCATCGCACTGTGGAAACTTGTGAACGGCTCTGAGTACAGAAGTGTCGGCTATCTGTTTGGAAAAACCATAACAACTGTGTGTCGCTTTGTACAAGATTTATTTGCTGCTGCTGACACACTGTTGGTACAAGAAAAAAATTGTTTGAACTGGTCAAATCAATGCTGATGACTTGCTGTGCTCTGCATAACCTTTGTGAGAGTCATGGGGAGGCCTATGACAATGAGTGGGATGCAGCTGTAGCAGCAGAGCATAATCTGGTGCCACTGGCACAGGGTGTAGGTGTAGAGGAGGAGGGCAGGGATGCACAAGAGACGCTAATGCGCTACTTGAATACACCTCAGCAATTCTGTCTTTCTCGTTACAACAATTTAACATATTGTGAACTGTACGGACAAATATTTTGTACCACCGTTCCACATTGCTGTCAAAACTGATTTTGTTCATAGAAGATTTGTGAATGTAATCATTATGCAATTAAAATAAATAAAAACTTGAATTTGTAAACCATGGTCAAATACAGTTGTATTAAGGTAGAAATGTTTATTTAAGCAAAACTCTGTGCAACACAGCAATATACACAAAAGTAAAATGTAATAAAATGAGGTAGACGGTAGTGCAAATACAATAATATACAGTATCTCACAAAAGTGAGTTCACCCCTCACATTTTTTAAATATATGATTATAACTTTCCATGTGATAACACTGAAGATATTACACTTTGCTACACTTTAAAGTAGTGAGTGTACAGCTTGTATAACACAGTAAATTTGCTGTCCCCTCAAAATAACTCAACACACAGCCATTAAGGTCTAAACCGTTGGCAACAAAAGTGAGTACACCACTAAGTGAAAATGTCCAAATTGGGCCATAAGTGTCCATATATTGTGTGGCCACCATTATTTTCCAGCACTGCCTTAACCCTCTTGGGCATGGATTAAGGTGGTCAGGGGCCCCTAGGCTTCTCTTTGTGTGAGGCCCCTCCCCTAATCATTGTGCTTTACTGGAAAAATGTATTTAGTGCCATACATGGTCCACACGCAGGTATGGTGAACTGGCATACACACACATTGAGACAGCCAAAATTACAGTGTTTTCTTTACATTGCTTCAAGTGTTGGACCACAACAGTAAGACAATTACCACCACACCACATAGGTAAACAGAATATTGAAAATTACAGACAAAACACAAATACAAACAAGCATAAGGCCCAGTGCTTAGAATCAGCCCTTTAATTATGATCAAGAAACACTACAACCAAAACTAACATCAACAGAGATGTAAGTGGAAAAAATACCAGATATAACCCTCTGCCTCAACAGCCCAAAAACAATCAAAAATATAAACGCAACACTTTTGTTTTTGCCCCCATTTTTCATGAGCTAAACTTAAAGATCTAAGACTTCTTCTATGTACACAAAAGGCCCATTTCTCGCAATTATTCTTTACAAATCTGTCTAAATCTGTTTTAGTGAGCACTTCTCTTTTGCTGAGATAATCCATCCACCTCACAGGTGTGGCATATCAAGATGCTGATTAGACAGCATGATTATTGCACAGGTGTGCCTTAGCCTGGCCACAATAAAAGCCCACTCTAAAATGTGCAGTTTCATCACACAACCCAATGCCACAGATGTTGTAAGGTTTAAGGGGGCAAAACCGTTGATGGAGCTAAACTGACAACTCCCTGGCAGCCATTTAAAGCCAAAACAGGTGGATTCAGCACCACGGCCAGTTCCGCAGCCTACTGAATTGCAATTAAATTGCAAAATAAGCAATTCAGTAGGCTGCGGAGCTGGCTGATAACTGCACATTTTAGAGTGGCCTTTACAAGTTCTCTTTACGTCCTCCTGTCCATGATTACTGTAAAAAATCAATGACAATCACAGTTACTTCTGAAATGCATAATTTAGGGTGTAATTTGTGGAGGTTTACTCCCACATCTTTGCATTCTTTGGAGCTTCTGGAGTCTTTCGGCATATGGATGTTCCTCCAGCTGTTGCTGAAATGCATGTTTGTGTGCAGTGTATGGGTTGCAATAAACACTCAGTGACACACTCTCTCTCTTCACTATGTATTCTGGCTCACTATCGTCCATCTACTATCCAACCTACTCAACAAACCACAAAATTGAGACTATAAACA
>JACXGM010016003.1:6162-20982 GCA_016801145.1 Umbra pygmaea
TCTCTCTCTCTCTCTCTCTGTCTCTCTCTCTCTCTCTCTCTCTCTCTCTCTCTCTCTCTCTCTCTCTCTCTCTCTCTCTCTCTCTCTCTCTCTCTCTCTCTCTCTCTCTCTCTCTCTCTCTCTCTCTCTCTCTCTCTCTCTCTCTCTCTCTCTCTCTCTCTCTCTCTCTCTCTCTCTCTCTCTGTCTCTCTCTCTCTCTCTCTGTCTCTCACTGTCTCTCTCTGTCCCTAGCTCCCTCTACTTCCACTCGGTTTCTCTCTCCCCAGCCTCTCCCTCCCTGACTCCTTCCGTTTTCTACGGTGTTGCTTAGCAGAGAGAGCGGGGCTGACTGGCTGGCTAAACTGCAGATCTGGGGCCCTAAACATCTGGTTGTCTTTACCACTCGCTCTAAAGCACTGTTAACACTGAGCCACCCATGTGCCAATAAGGAGTGGTGTAGTTGCAGGCCCATTGCAGCGCTCCGTGGAATTCAAGTAGAAACTGTTAAGTGTGTCCCCCATTCCATGTTTTGCAGAGCCAACACTCTTGGTGCTCCCAGTTGTAATTTCAGAAGATGCTATATGTATGTATGTTTTTGATTGACCTGACCTTCTTTCCAAGAGTTAGTCTGTTCTAAAGGAGGTTGTCACCCTCTGGTGGACCTTTTCAATAATTTTGCACAGCCAAGTATTCCTACTCTCATTAAATGGAAGAATTGAGTGGCAGAATTAAGCGGTGGCTCATTTACTCATAAAAGCACAGCTGGGGTGTGAAAATGTGCTTAATGTAACTGAAAGACAAAAACACTAAATTGGTAAACACTGCTTAGTTTAATCATAGACTCAGCAATTTATCACAGTTAATATATTGCAGAGCCTCGAGATGCCCACTTCCTAAATAAATTAGTTACAAATGTAATCAGAGCACAAAACAGGTCATTTTTGTGTAATATCCATGATATGTTTCCTGGTACAAATGCAGCTTTAGTGAATCAGCACCCGTAACCAATCTGCCTGGTTTCCAATTTTCACTAGCCAATTGTTTGGTAGTTGCAGTTATTTGTTTCCCCATTTTATAGTTCCTTCTTAGAGTGGCTGATGCAGTGATCCTACTGAGGTTCATGGAGTTCACTGTAAACCCATGGCCCTTAATATGGTGTGCAGCAGGTGGCGCCATTAGTCTGTGAATAAGAATCAGAGCTTTATGGGGCGCAGTTGGGATTCTTCATTAATAGGAAAGACTAGCTCAATTATAGCAGTTCTATAGAGAAATCTCTGAGAGGCTATGATGTCACAGGGCTTCCTTTGTACAATAAATGGTTCCTGTAGACAATAAGAGTTGAGTGTCACCATGTGACCCATTCATTCACTATGCGGATGTCAGCAAGCATGTGACTATTCCACTATTGTGTTATCATGTGAATTTCACTTCCTGTGTCTGACAGTAGAGCAAGATGAAACAGATTAGCTGTGTTATAGAAGGCAATGTATTTTCCATTCACTTTGTGTGAAATGTTCTGCTCTGTTTCTGTATATGCCAGTAGGGTAGCACTGTTTTCGTCCAGCAGAGGGAGGTAGCATCAGTGCTGAGGTCCAGACAGACCATTACAGACTGGAGACTTCTCTGAGATGATGTCTCCTTTGTTTTGGTGTTAAGTTAGACAGGGAGTGACTGAGTGTACACAGACCTGAATGACTGGCTGAGAAACACTCGGACACCTCCTTCAGGTGGGCGCATGATTCATGCACCTCTCCTGAGAAGAAATGTGATTGAGCCATGAACGCCCCTTGGAACGAGGGGTGTGTGTGTGTGGGTGTCTAGATCTGATATCAAGGGTAGAAAACAGGCTGTGATGTGCCTGGTGTGTGTTCAGTTTCAGCCCAGACGCATGACTCAGCGTTCCTGCTTCTAGCCCATCTGCTCCAGCAATACAGATGCTGTCCCCTCTTTACCCCCTCCACCCACAACCACACAATGGCCATAGCTCTCAGCAGGGGTCTGGGGGGTGGGGGGGTCCTCTCTGTTCCTGTGCCAGGCCACGTGACGGACAAGGGGGGATGATTGAGGGGGGAGGAAGAGAGGGACTGGGACATGCTGAGGCGTGGTTCTCCATAGCTGCATCTCTGACACCACCGTCTCCTCTCTCAGAGGGTTTATATCCCAGAATGCAAACATTCTACTCCCACATCAACGCCGTTGTCTTGTTACTGAGCATCTGCAATGGTCATGACAGTCATGATGGTGATTATTTTGGAGGTTGTGTGAGACTGCCCTCATGTTAAAGCATCCAGATGTGTTGTTTTGTGTTTGTGCTCACCTCGTCAATCATTAATGTGTGGTGTTTGCGAGTGTCAACCCCGCCTGATGTGTCACTACCATATGAATCCATCTTTAATAGGCCTGGGTGATGACTGGGCTGGGGGAAATAGGCCAAGCTGTAAACAGTTTTGACAAATGCTATTCAGTAATGGCTGTTGTCATTATGTCATTATGGGCAGCTTAGTAAATTGCTCAGAATAACAGTATATTAACAGCTACAATGTACAGTTTTCAAAACCATTATATTCCAAATCCAACACATTTGTTCACCCGCCACCTGCCCTCCTGCAGCTGTTTCTAAGTCTCTTCCCTCACATGTGTTTTATGACCACTTTTTAACGTCAGAGAAACCTCCAGAAAATGCTAGCTGTTCTTAGGATCATAAAAGGGCCTGTGTTTGTATCTTGTCTAAGCAGTGTGATTTACCATGTATTTTCTTTCAGAAATAACCCAGAGGATTAGCTAAATAAAGGAGACATTCTGTAGTTTTCTATATCCAGCCTCTTGTAGGATTTTCTAAATTACACGTTGTAGAAAAGTTTGTGTAGCCTATACACATTTTCCCCAGAAAAGCCCCTGAAATTAACTTTTACTGTTGGTAATTATAATGACCAACAAAGCTCAAATTAACAACAACTGTCTCAGAGTGGCCCAAACAAGACTTCTGGTATCTTTCCACTCAGGCATATCAGTAGTGCTGAACTGATTATAAAAGTCTAAATCTTTCAAGTGTTTCAAATGGTTTGGCTTTGGGACCCAAACTTCATCAGCTTGATTGTGTCTGCACTGAATATTCACACATTTTTGGTGTGAATGAAAAACTTTAAATGCCAAAAATACACTGCTCAAAACATTAAGGGATCAGTGAAATCACACATCGGGTCTCGATGAACGAAACCTATTAAAGATCAAAATCTTTACTGTAAATTGTGTAATTCGTTTAGAACAAAATTATGTAAAACGTTCAATGCAAACTAAAATCACCAACCGATTGATGGATGGACTCAAACCCACACTGATAATCAAAGTAAACAATAGAAATCGCAGGTTCAATAGAAATCGCAGGCTGTTCTAACCTGCGTGAATTTCATCAGGGCAACTCATAATGTGACTCAGTCGTGTGTATGGCTCCAATGTGCCTGTATGAACTTGCGACAATGTCTGGGCATGCTCCTGATGCTAACCGATATTTAACCAGTTTCTCACCGTCTCATGATACCTCATGCTACCAGTAGTGACAAGGACACTAGCTAAATGCAAAACTGAAGAAGAATCAGTCAGGAAGGATAAGGAGAGAGCAATTGTCTGTGACCACCACATTCAAAAACACTATCTTTTTACGGGTTTTCTTGCTGTTGCCTCCAGTGCACCTGTTGTCACTTTCATTTGCACCAAAATGGTTGACATTGATTCACAATTGCTTATGCTTCCTAATGGGACAGATTGATATCCCTGAAGTGTCATTGACTTTGTGTTATACTGTGATGAGTTTTTTAAGCATTGTATTTATTTTTTATTAATTTGTGCAGGGTGTTTTTTGTTCTAGCATTTCCAACGACAGATTAAAATATTCAGAAATATTCATACTACTTAGACTCTTTAATTCAGAAATGCTCGATCTTTGGCAAGATGCCCCATTCACACAATTTAAATCAGGCCTGTGATGATGATGCTGTTGCTTGTGACCTTCTAACGTATTAATTGACGGAGAGAGATCCAGATTCCCTCCACAGTCCAGAGAAACATACATTTTAGGTTATTTCATGATCTGTCCAAACTGTTTCTATGTTTACCAACTAACCAAATTGGGCTGGTTTAACACAGCATTTATTAGTGGCAAAGGCCTGACTGGTGCTGCTAACTCTACTCACCTACTAGTAGAAGGACAGGACAGGGACCCAGGGGGCTGCTGACCACTGGATATCCCTACCAACACAAACACAGCTCTACACACGCCCTGGACCTGCCCCGGGGCACAGTGAGCTGTGAGCTACTGCCATGGTCCTCCACCTGCCAGCTCGCTGACAACACAGGAAGAGGAAGTAGCTGGGTGACAAGGGGTGGGCAGGGGAAGGTGGTTAAATAGGAGTGGAGTGGGTGGGACTTCCACACACAATCACTCACATTGTAAAGGTGGAGGTGTTTTTGTTAAACATGTGTGCGTGTGTGTGTGTGTGTGTTTGCAGGCACACAATTTCTCTTTGTGTCAAAGGTGACAGAGGAAACTATAGAGCAGCTGCTTCTGTTGTGGGCTGTGTGCTGTAGTCACACCATGATCAGCAAGCCATTTTGTATACCAAACTACTATTGCTGTATGGGTTAAAATGTGCCACAGCTGCACTGGGGACAATTGTCCAATGAATCGGTAGTAGGCCTCAATGGAATACAATAAACAAAATGTGTGTGTGTTCGTGTGTTTCAGAGCTAACACAAGCTGTGCATGTACTGTAAAATCCCTTCATTCCTTGTTTCATTCACTCGCTACTGCTCAGTACAGGTCGGAGGCGTGACTCGGCGGTTACTCATCCAGGCCCAACAAAGCTTGATGCCAGCAAGAGAACACTGAGTTACTGTTTTAGAGTGTGTCTGTGTGCAAAGGAGTTAATGCGTTCACAACTGATTAAACACACAACAATGTCAGTCTCACACATCACACTACTGAGTCTCCCAACCTCTCCATAGGAGGCCCCAGATAGCAAAACCAGGCTGGGTATCAACGGCACTCAGAACCCCTCAGAGAGCTACACCAGGCTGGGTATCAACAGCACTCACAACCTCTCAGATAGTAACACCAGGCTGGGTATCAACAGCACTCAGAACCCCTCAGAGAGCAACACCAGGCTGGGTATCAACAGCATTCAGCTCCCCTCCTTGAAGATGTTATCGTACTGGAGGTTTCTTCCTGATGGTGAAATGGGTCAAGACAAGTATGAGGGAAGGCCTGCGTGTCTCCTGAACGTGTGGTTGTGACCATAAACAGACTGAAAGACATGTGACCATGGTGACCATGACCAGACAGCAGACCTGGTTAGGTTAAGTCCATGTGATGCCCACTTATTAAGAGACGGGGTGTTTGGATTGAGTGTTGACATTTGTCACCGTAGACCTGCATGATGTTTCACAATCCCCAGCAAACCGGACACATCCTAAGGACATCGTGGAACTATGACACAACCCCCTGAATGATGTCTTATACACTCACCTTAGTTTGCAGGGTTTGCCCCATATGCCACCCTTCCAGGGCCGAGGTGTCTTGTACAAACCCAGCCCGCATCAGGAGGGTACTCCAATTCATCTTTTTAATTAAGTGTCCATTAGCACTGAAGTTCAGGACAATTGCCAAGGCTTTTATGACATGTTTAAAGATGTTAGGGTTTTAAGATATTTGGCAGATTAAGGGTGCAAATATTGTTTTCTGTGATAATGTGCCTGTAATTTACCACAAAAAGGCATTGGTTGAGGTTTTCAAGAAGTTGATAGCGACGACAGACTGTTGACACATTCATGGCACTGCAGATGGTTTTGTTTCTGCTGTGTTCAGCAGTAGAGGAACACATTTGTGCCTTTCCCAATACCAGTCGTTTACCCTCAGACTTTCACATCCTCCTACTCCAGGTTCTACATGGAACACGGTTCTACCAGTGCACATTCTGGAACCCCTTCTACTCCAGGTTCTACATGGAACACTGTTCTACCAGTGCACATTCTGGAACCCCTTCTAACAGGACGCAACAGTCCTGAACACTATCTAGAATTCTACTTCCTTCCCAAGTTAAGGAAGTGTGTGTGCATCCTTGGAGGTACACACAGACGCTGGGGAACCCGCTCAATGAGGAGATGGTTTCCGCAGGACGCCACAGGAATGCCAGCTATGTTCCCTCCATTGTAAAATTGCTGGGGCGGCTTGTAATTGTGTGTGTGTGTCTGTGTGTGTCTGTCGGTGTTTGTGCACAGGTTATGTCCTCAGGAAATATAGAAGTCCATTTTATTCAGTGGAGAAGCTGTTGCCTTTGCACACATGATATATACATACAGTATATTACCAATGTATATATACCTAATGTAAAATGACATCAGACTTCTCAAGCACGCACCTTCATTCAATTGGGTGAGTGATTAAAACGTTGCACTCCCGTTCTTACAGAATGTGGCTGGAGGCTCCACGCCTAACAGTGTAAGAATCCTTTGAACGGTTGCACCTGGAAAATCTCTACATGACGTTTGCTGGCTGATTAGGGTTGGGTTTTGATCAGTCATGACTCAGTAGGATAGCTTTATAAAATGTTGTAGTGGGTGCGTGTGTGTGTGTGTAAGTGTGAGTGTGTGTGTGTGTGTGTGTGTGTGTGTGTGTGAGGGCAGTGTGTTCCCATTTTTTTGCTGAGCAGATGTGTGTGAGGAGTAAGCGTAGTCTAGGTCAGGTTTGGGAGTTTCCTGTGTCGTGTTTGAGGTCAGGAAATGCATTATCTCCCATGTTTCAGAGAAGTTGTGTTTTGTGATATTTTTCAGAAGACAGTGAGTAATGAGGAAATGAAATTATTTTGAAATGAAAACAATTCACTGGGATTGTCTGAAAAAAACAACACATCAGTCAAGGAAGTGTTCATACAGTCAACATCATAGATGTCTGATGTTGTGTTGAGTCATGCAGAGGAAAACACACACATATACACACCTGGATGTACACACTTTTGCAGCATTATTGTGTGAATGAGATTGTGCCTGGTTGTAATATTGCGTAATGATAAACTTCTCTGTGACTGAAGTAAAGTAGAACGTGCGTCATTGAGTGCACCACTCCTACATACAGTATGTCCTCACACACACCAACACCAGCGTGGTACATTTCCTTACATCTAAGGCGTATCCTTTTCCTATTTGGTTTGGTGAAGTTGTATTGGGGTGAAACACCGAGCTGTCAAATTTGTTCATTTCTGTTGTGTTTCAAAACGTTTGTTTGTATTTTTGGACGTGTGTGGACATGCATTTTTGTTTATGGTGTTTACAGAGTGTGTTTGTTGTCTAGGTGTCTCTGTTTCATGGGACAGTTGTGAGTGAATGTGTGTTTTAGTGTTTGGTTTCATGTGTGTTTGTTGTCTATAAGTGTGTGTTCCCTCAGATAATGGTGAGTGTGTGTGTGAGTGTGTGTTCCCTCAGCCAGTGGTGATAATGGTTGTCCATCATGTCTGATCTTGTTGAAGGAGCAGGAGTTGTTCCAGACCTTCACCAGGGATCCATATCACAGGGTTACCCTCATCCTCCTCAGTTCTCTTTCTCCCAGTCCCATTCCTCTCCTTCTGAGCTTCATTAAAGTAGTAAATAAAACAAATAATAAATACATAACAAATAAACAACAAATGAGAAGTTAAACAGGATGGAACCATATCAAGCAGGCTTTTCAAAGCAGAGGGATTGTAGACTCTGCCTTTAACATCCCAGCCAGCTGTGTCACCCTAACACACTGTTTACAATTGTGTTATTGTGAAGACATTGCTTTACCTTTAACCAGCTCTGTCACCCTAACACACTGTTTACAGTTGTGTTATTGTGAAGACATTTTTTAATTAGTACATTTTTTTAATAGGTTTTTTCTTGAGTAAATCATATCTTACAGTTTTACAGCAATCTATGAATCCATTGTTGTAATGCATTACATAATCTTATATACTTTAAAGGGTAAAGTTTGAAATATTGTATCATTCTTATTTACAGACATTCCTCTTGTGCCTGATTTTGTTTTCCATCACTGTTTGCTGTCGATATTGTAAACATTCTAAAGAAAGGGATAAGAGATCAATCAAGTTACCCATTCTTCCTCACTAATTACTTTGCACACTGATATTAAGGTGTAATGTATGGTAAAACCTGTTGTCTTGATTTGTCGGTGTTGTCGTAGTGAGTTAGCTAACTAATCTTGAGGAAAAAAAACTGTGCCGATTAACTTCTGAGAAGTCGAACAAGGAAATTGTGTAGGACAACTAAGGTATAAACATTTTAATTGTACACACAAAAATATATTTTGAAGTACCCTGCCCAATTGTAATGAACAAAGGTCCTGGTTGAAAGCGTACCTGTGTTTCATTGACAGCATCCTTGTTTAGCTGTGCAAGTCAACCCCAAGAAGCCTTGGGCCAGACCAAAACCATGCAGAGCTAAAGCAAACTTACCTGCTAGGCTATGGATGTGCTGCTTTGCTGCATTGTTTTATTTGTGAAACAAAAATCCCAATTTTCTCTCCTCCCAATTGGATTTGTAAATTTTTCCCAATATCCTGCCACGTCTGCAGCTCTGTAACCCCGCCCTCGACAGATGTAGGATGATGAAGGGCGCTCACATGGGTCATCCGACCACATGTTGCAAAGCCGGCTAAATGTTTTTTGCACTGCTCATCCAACATGGAAGTCTTTAGCCAGATCATGCATGGGATTGTTGACACTCACTAACTATACTTCCGTATTTGAATTTACAGGCGCCCGACCTACACACAAGGATTCGATGAAGAGCAAACTGGCAAGGTAGATAATCTGACTTATCTTTTATTTATTTATTTATTTATTTACTGGTGATTTTTCCCAATTTTATTTCCCCTCCCTATTGGTATTGTCCAATTTCCCCTAAACCTGCCTTGTTCGCAACTCCGCAACTCCTTGGGCAGATGTGGGATGGTGAAGGGGTCTCACATGGTGGGGGGGGGGTGATCACATGTATAATCCAATTTATCTATCCCAAATCCCGGGCAGTGCTATTCCAATTTGCCTTGCCTCGTACAGGAGGTCCATGTAAATTCCGAGAAGCCATACTCAGGCTGGAACTAGTGTCTATCTTGACTTAGTTTGTCCTGGAAGGCAGCGACTTAGACCACTACACCACGCGGACGCAAGTGTTTTTCATTTCATTTATTATGGTGCCGCTGATCCTGCCGGATCCTTCTCCGTCACGCACCTATGTGTTCCGGAACCTTTGAATTTACAAATGAACCACTGATGGCAGGTGTCAGAACGGCACTCTGCTGGAGGAATCATTACGTTCCATTAAGGAGTCAGCTTGGCTTTTCTAAGAGGTTTTGCCCAACAAAGTGGTGCACACCCCTTGATTACTGTATACCATCAAGTCACTGCGCAAACATTTTGAAATAATTTGAACTTTGACTCCTGAATCTGCTTACCTCATGGAGTGCATCCAATCAGAAAAGATTAGTGTGTGATCATATCATTCTATAAAGCAAATTGAAAGAGGAACTGTTGTTACACACCAAAAAATCTTGGGACATCTCGGGAAAAGCTTGAGATGTGATAATATTTTATTGTGTAAATTTGCAGGTCTTTATTGAAATGGTTCCCAACCTTTTTCATGACACAGCACACTTGGGTGGGACCAAACATTTTAGGGCACACCAACACATTTTACAGTTAATAATTGCCACTAGCCAAAAATATTAAGGTAAGCTTAATAAGCTTAAGTTCATGATATACAGCTCTGGAAAAAAATTAAGAGAACACTAGAAATTTGTCTAAAATCAACCCCATTGAAAACCTATTGAATGTGATCATTGGAATGTGGTCACAAGCCATTAAAAAAGGCGAGTTGCTTAAATATTTTCACCAGGAGTGGCATATAGTCACCCAACATCAATGTGAAAGACTAGTGGAGAGCATGCCAAGATGCATGAAAGCCAATTATTATTGTTATACAATTCAGTTCAGTTCACAACAATTATGAAGATAATTCAACAATGTAGTTGAACATAAAAAAACATGTTCAATATCAGTTGATTTAACCAGTTTCATATCAAGAACATGCCTAATGGGGGGATCTGCGTGGCATACTGGGGTCTGCGTGCATTGCAGGACAGTCTATGTCACAATGGTTGTAGGTTCGAGCCTAACCATGGGTTCTCTGACTTTCCCCGGGCCTCCTGCATGAGGCAGCGCAAAATTGGCAAAGCGCTGCCCAGGATTTGAAATCAGATTATCTATTTTACCACGTCCCTCTCTAACGACTCCTCGTGTTCAGATCGGGCGCCTGTAAAGTCAATGGCGGAAGTATAGTTGGTGAACGTAATCATGCTGTGCATGATCCCACTAAAGGCTTCCAATTTAGGTGAACAGTGTGAAAATAATTGGTGGCTCAGGCGACGTGGTTGGATGAACCATGTGCGTGCCTCTCGTCATCCCACAGATCTGTATAAGGAGTTGCGGAGATGCCGACAAGCCAGGATAAGAGAGGGAATTGAGAAGGGAGGAAAATCAGAGAAAAAAAATTGCCTAATAAATGACGCAGCATAGCATCCTCTATTCCACTGCTGGTTTGTTTCTAAAGCTAAGCAGGGTCGGGCCTGGTTAGTCCCTGGATGGGAGACCAATGGTGCTGAATGTGGTGTTGGAGGGCCAGTAGGGGGCACTCTTCCCTCTGGTCTAAATATAATTTGCAATACCCCAGGGAAGAGATGGGGACTGCCCTCCGTAGGGTGCTGTCTTTCAAATGGGATATTAGACGGGTGTCCTGACTCTCTTTGACGATTATAATCCCGTAAGAGTAGGGGTGTTAACCCTGGTTTCATGGACAAATTCCCAACCAGGCCTCACTTCAATCATGACCACCTAATAATCCCCCTACTTTCTAATTGTCATATATAACTACTCACCTCTCCATCTAATTGCTGATTTGTGAGGAGCGTTTTGGCACAAAATGGCTGCTGTGCATCACCCAAGTGGATGCTACACATTGGTGGTGGATAAGGGGGGCTTTTCCCCTAAATGTGTAACGCGCTTTGGGATCCTTGAAAAGTGCTATAAGTTGAATTAATTATTATTAACGTAGGTTAATGGAAACAATAAGCTATATGAAATTGTATTCCTAACATAATGTAGTCCCTGACTAGCAAAGCATACATCCTATCTAACATATAGCACACTGATATTCACTCACACACACACATCAGCCAGAATCCAGGTTGACTCACAAACAAACACACACTCTTGACTCAACGTGGTCGGTAAGGGTTTACATACTGGACAACCGCTCGCATTTGAAATTAAAGTGTGCACTAACAAAAAGTAACAATCTGCTAGTTGGGCTGCATTTCTTAAAACCATTCCTCTTGTGTTACATTCAGCTCAGAAAACATGCAGACAACTTAGCACAAGTTTCACACGGCAATTCAAACTTGCCAGGCCAAAACACGTATGCTATTTAACTTGGAAGGTGTATTTTAATGACCTGTTACCACATTACATGAGACAGAGATGCTGCAGCAAGATCATTAGACATTAAGACTGCCACCAACCTCCCAAACGAGACAGGCACCTTAAGGTAAGACCCCAGAAGTGTATGGATGGGCCTATTGTTCGTTGGAGCAGTGGGAATTATTGGGTTCAAAATGTCTCTTATTGTCTGTTAGACAATGGCTAGCGTTTAGGGAAACTACTCCGCACACTTCACACACACACATCACATATATACACTCTTCACAGACACACACACTTTACATACACACACTTAACCGCCTGACGCATCACTGCTGTTGACACGTCATTTCAGTATTAGTTCTATGAGTGTATTGTGCCTCGGGGTCATTAAAAGAAGTATGAATGAAAGCAGTTGAGGTGTTCTCTGATGTCTCCATGTATTTTTCTTAGCACCCTTTGTCACAGGTGCACTTGTCTATGAGTGTTTAATGGTTTCTTGTCCCCAGCTTTTGTTTCAGTTCTTTGATGTTACAGTAGGGGAGTTTTGACCCACCTTTTAGCTCTAGGAATCTATGCCTTTAACCCCTCCTGTTTTACCACAACATGCAGCTTATATTCCACTCATTTTTACATGGAGGTTTTCTGTAGTCTCAATTACTTTATTTCTTATTACTCAGAGCTCATTTGTAAGTTCCCTTATCTGAATCATATGGAAATAATTGCCGGAAGCTACACACGCAGTCCTTGCAACTGATGTCCAGGTCTTACAGGGAAAGACGGAAGAGTATTTTTTCTAAGAAAATAAAGTGCTGCTATAAACATTTAAAACTATTTTCAGCATGCTGATTGATGTTGTTTTATGACATATTGGATGTCAGTACGATGTCTTCCTTATTTTTGTAAAAATCCTGTTATGTGCCTCCCTGAACATCAGTAGAGTCATACATGTGGGAGATGTTGATGATCAACTGAACACCATATCTCCTCTCCTATTTTTCACTTTCCCCTACCCCCACTCTCTCAGGGTCCAAACATAGCATCAGTGACCCTAGCAGCATATGAATGTGGATCAGTACATTTCCAAGTATCCTGAGCAGATCATCCTCCCCTGGAGATGTTGCTCTTTGGGGTGACTGTGATGGAGGGGGCTGCAGCAGCTATACAGGCATTGCTCACTGGGCAGTTTTCTACATAGTCCGTCTGGGGGTCTGCATGCGAGTGAGTATTCTACTGCCACTGTCAGATGAAAATATACCATTATCAGCCGTGGTCGGTGGATCTTAATTGGGGACGCCGGGATCGCATTACCGTCCAGACTGGGGGAAACGGAATGGTATCACACAATGGGTTTGATGCACTACACACCATTCCATTCACTTAGATCCTGAACATAATGCGAGCCCGGCGTCCCTGATTTAAGATCCACCAACCACGGCTGACCATTATGTACTGTACGTAACCTGTTTCCATTACATAATGTATATAACCTGTTTCCATTATGTACTGTATGTAACCTGTTTCCATTATGTACTGTACATAACCTGTTTCCAATAGGTATTATGGATATACACTGAACAACTTATAAAATCTCAATTCTAGAATCCGAGCTGTAACAATGGAACTATTTTGTATTTACTGCTGACCAGCATACAAATGCTGTAAAAATTATATTCCTTGATATTTTCAAAAAATCTAAAATACTATGTATATGGGATAATAATTTCTTAAACTATGCAGTGCTTTGTAACAAAAACGTGCATGTGCACGTTGACAAACACTGTGGAAGGCACAACTCGTTATTTCCTCATCAAACTTCCTGTTCAAATGGCAAAATTTGCACTGCATGGTGTAGAAAATATTTGTCTTATCTAAACTAACCTAATTTTTTTTTAAATGTCATGAAATTAATGTTCTGCAGCTTTCGGCTGCCCACTGACAGAGAAAATAGTTCTGTTTTCATGTGGAATTCTACACATTGTACATGTAATGCTACATGCTAAAGACCGAACACGAATTGAGCGTGAAATTCACTTCTATTGCATCTAGTTGGACGCTTGAACAATTTGAATCTACTCACATGTCCAAAGTGAATAGGACGCGTAAATAAAGCGAGCTTGATGTTCATCCTGCATTCATTGAGATATGAACTTGTGTCATATTGCTCAGTATGACTGCTCACTGCCAATATTAGCCATTCCTCCATGTTGAATGAATGTTGAATAAGTCCGGGAGTTCATATCATATCACGTGACTTCGTCAAGTGACAGCAGCAAGCAGGCTCCTGAGTGGTTAACGCAGCGCGAACAGATGCAGAAGTTCAAATCTTTCAACTCGGGCGTCAGACGCCAATTCGGTTCAAATGCGTGAATGCACAAAATCACCAAATGAAATCACTTGTGCATAACATGTTTATTGCACCAGAAGCTGAATTTGCCTCTCGCGTGAACTGGACGAACTAGAGGCGGAATTGCATCCATCGCGCCGCGCTAAAAGCATCAAAAGCGCCGCAGGACATCCAGACGCTCGTAAACGCATCTTTACATTGACTTAACATGGAAATCACTCGCTCCAGATGCTCAATTCGCATTCGGTCTGAATGTAGCATAATGTTGTTGTCCTCAAAATAAGTGCATTTTATTTGACTTATGACAAGCAAAACATTAAATCAGCAACCATCAGTTGAAACAGCAGGAAACAACAGAGACCACAACTCTCACAAATCTGATCCTAAATTAAATGACTGGATGGGACAATCAGCGTAAAATGTATCATATTACAGAACAGATATTCAGCTTGTAAGGCCCAGGCTATAATAAAAATAATTAAAAAATATTTAAAAAATATTTTGTTAAAATATAAAAGTTCTGCAATGTCTCAATATTTCTGCAGGCCCCCTGGCACTTAACTATGGGGCCCCAGAGCATCCAGGGAAGCCTGTTTTAAATCCATTCTCCTAGACTCACATACATTGCCCATATCACATGGCTGGGGGATACTGTAAATACATTTTCAAAAATAACGTTGACTTTGGCACTAATGCTATGAATTCTTTAATCAATAGGCCTTTAAGTTTACAAGGTGATCCTATTTTTAATATGGGATATTTAAAGAATATAACACTATTTCTAGATTATTTGATTGCTGAGGAACATTTAATTGACAATTCTTAGTAGCAGTACCCACAGATGGTTTGGAAAACCCCAGCTTTTTCCGGTGAATTTCCCCTGAACACTGGTGGTTTTCTCACCTCTAACTAAAGTGACATTTACTATGAATCCATCACCACACACACACACACACACACACACACACACACACACACACACACACACACACA
>JACXGM010016004.1:0-20852 GCA_016801145.1 Umbra pygmaea
ACTCTCCCTCTCTTTCATACACACCACGCAGTAGCTCCTCTCATACCTGGCACAGGCTGCACCATACAGCCTAGGTCACATTTATTTATTTAAAGGAAAATGCTGCAGATGTGGTTGTTTAAAAATAGCCCAAAAAACCGCAACCCGCGACCAATATATTTTCTACCGCCAAATTGATTTAAAAATAGCCCAATTTGGCAACACTGAACCTATTGAAATCACAGCTTGTTCCAACTTCCGTGTATTTCATCATGGCAACTCATAATGTGACTCCGTAGTGTGTACGGTTCCACGTGCCTGTATTAGGGCTGAACGATTTAGGGAAAATATCTAATTGCGATTTCTCAGACAGATATTGCAATTGCACTTTGATTTGCGATTACATTTTTTATAAAAATACAAATAAATATGAAAGTCAAGCTTCAGTTCAATATTTACTGTGTAACAGATTTGAAACGTGATGGAACATTACCACATTTACACACATGTCAAATTAGAATGCAAACCTAATACGGTATGTTCTGTGTACGATTATAACAACTTGCCTAGGTTGGCACTATCATCAGAACCCTGTTTAGGCTCGACACTGTAGAACAAGCTATTCTAAAGAAATGTTGTTGTTCCATATTGAAGTAACCACTGTTTTGTATAGAAACTTGTTGTGTTATAATAATGTTCCTTTGATATTATTTGATTTCTTGTCACAACATGCAGATTTAACTCCATAGTTGCCTTACTAATTTATTTTGGATTTTGAATTCATCATTTGGAACCATATGAAAGTCCTGTTATGAGAATTCTAGCAGAATGTGTTACTGGATTGGTTCCTATGAAAATCTTATACAAAAGGCCAAAAAATGCATATAATAGCTTCTTAAAACAGTTTTAATCTCATGAGTCCTATAAATTCCTATTATGGTAGAAAATCTTAAAGGACTGTTTTACTAGTGGTGCGTATGTTAGTTTCAGTGAAATATGTAATGGAAGTGCTTTAGGCACCCTGATATTAGCTACATTAGTTAAGGTGACCAGATTTCTGAAATGAAAACCGGGGAGATTTCATTTTTATGCAAAAGCGTAGGCACCCCTGACAATTTCCATGATTTTCATTCATAAATAATTGGGTGTTTGGATAAGCAATTTCATTTTGATCTATCAAATAACTGAAGGACACAGTCATATCAAAACGAAATTAGACAGGTGGATAAATTTGGGCACCCCAACAGAAATTTCACAGCAATATTTAGTTGAGCCTCCTTCAGCAGAAATAACAACCTCTAGACACGTCCTATATCCTGCAACAAGTGTCTGGATGAAGGCGTTTTGGACCATTTCTCCTTGAAAAACATCTCCAGTTCAGTTAGGTTTGATGGTTGCCGAGCATGGACAGCCCGCTTCGAATCACCCCACAGATTTTCAATGATATTCAGGTCTGGGGACTGGGATGGCCATTCTAGAACATTGTACTTACATACGGTGGTTATGTCCAAATAATGTAGCAAGTCAGCCAGGTAACCTGACACCGTTTCCTCAACATTGTTGCTTAGTTACCTCTGCTTATGTGCGATAACCCTTGAACTCTTGGGAGCTGTGAATGCAAGTATCAGTTTACTCCCGATCAAAGTATTTTATGGATATAACCACGGCGAATTGTTTTTTTGCGGAAAAAATATGTTTTGGAATATTGAATTGTATGACTTCGACAATCGACTAGTGTGGACTTCACTGGAAAATGGGAAATAAACTAAGGTATGTACGTTATTTGTTCAAACTCGCTGTTTTTATTATAAGGAATCAGTGCAAATGGATATGAACTAGTAATGACATTTTGAACATGTTTAGTGGCTCAAAGCATGCTTTTTAACTTGCCCCGTAAATGCGTAATGGTTGTCTATTGGCAGCAAAAGGTAAACACGTTTTTTGCAATACAGATTGTTTGAGTTATTAACGCTACGGACAGCACTTCCGATATGCAAACAACTGAGCTACGTTTTGAAATCGCCCGGAATTTCCTTTAAGACGCATATGCTAACACTGGAATTCACTAGATATTGTGAAAATTGAGGGTGTAGATAAGGTGCAAAAAGCCTACTACGAATAATAATAAAAAAACAGTAACAATAATTGATTGCTTTGCTTATCAATTAATAATAATAATAATAATAATAATAGGCTTTCATGTGTCTTGGCATGCTCTCCACCAGTCTTTAGCATGGGTGTTCGGATGACTTATGCCATTCCAGATGCTAAAATTCAAACAGCTGGGCTTTGTTGATGGCTTGTGTCCATCAATCTTGCTCTTGATCACATTCCACAAGTTTTCAATGGGGTTGATTTAAGAAATATTTCCAGTGGTCTCTTAATTTTTTCCAGAGCTGTATATCATGAACATTGTTTTCACAACCTGCTACCAGCTACGGCAAAATCCAGTAAGGCAAAATCTATAGCTACAACCTTAAATGTTTTTGCTAGTTGCAATTATTAAGTGTAAAATGTGTTGGTGTGCCTTGACATTTTTTGTCCCACCCAAGTGTACCGTGTCATGAAAAAAGTTGGGAACCACTGATATATATGTGTACAAAAGCCTGGTGTCTGTCTACTCCAAACCACATTTACACATTAAAAAGTGTGCCCTACTCTGTTTTAGTATGCATATTGGGATGCACACCCAAATATTATGAGGCAGATGTTCTGACTACATAGACAACATGTCTAATGTGCCATGCATTTTTGGTAATTTAATTAAAGACAACATTCATAAACAAAATATAGTCAAAATTATCATTGTTTGCCAGTAGACAAAAAACATGGGCTGCATCTCAAAATGCATACTACATACTGAAAATACGTACTGCGAAGTTGGGGGTAAAATATGTACTATTAAATATATAGTAAGCGAGTATGCTAGCATTGGGACATACTACCACGTCATAAGAGTGCATCTAAAATTAGACCACTTCCACCAGCGATGAAGCCTGCGAAGATTGAACATTAAAAATTATTATTATTATTTATTATTTTTTTATTATTATTTATTAACTAACTTTTGGATACTTACATTTAAACACTACCACAGAAGGACCGGCTTCGGGAAACCCCTGCTATTCTGTGTCACAAAGGATTGTGGGCTACAGTGGGTATAGAAAATAATCACCCCCCTGTAAAATAATCAAACTTTGTTGCTCTGCAGCCTGAAATGAAAATGGACAGACACAGTTTACAACTTATAACATCCAAGTGAAAGATATAATACCAACTTGTCAGAGAAAAGAAATTACTATTTAAAAAACAGAATCACTGAGTTGGAAAAAGAATCACCACCCTCCTAAAAATTACTTGTAAACCCAACCAGGTGTAGTTAATCACCTTCTCAATAGCACACAAAGCCAATTGACTTTCAAATGTGATCAGCTATGGTCATTTTGATTAGCTCAGCATGAAACAAGCTTTTCCTGAAGCATTTCAGTCCTTGGTAGTGCAACTGAAGACAAAAATGGGTGGCAAGGCATTGTCAACAGATCTGAGTAATAAAGTTGTGGAAAGGCACAAGTTAGGAGATGGATACAAAACAATTTCAAAGGCTTTATCAGTGCCTAGAAGCACAGTGAAGTCCATTATTAAGAAGTAGAAGAGATTTGATACAACACAGACCCTCCATGGGTCAGGACATCACTCCCAACTGGATGAGAGAGCCAGGAGGAAACTGGTCAGTGAGGCTACAAAGAGGCCTACAGCTGCTCTGAAGCAGTTGCAGGAATTCATTGTGTGCATGTGACAACAATATCACAAATTCTCCACAAATGTGGCTTGTATGGGAGGTTTGCAAGAAAAAAGCCACTTTTCAAGAAAGGCCACATGCAGTCACAACTGAGCTTTGCCAAAATACTGTCAAATTATTTTAGAGGAAAACCTGCTGCTCCAATTTGCCAGAAAGTTGTCAATGGGAAGAAGATTTACCTTCCAACATGACAATGACCCAAAGCACACAGCAAAACTGGCCACATAGTGGATGAAGGAGAAAAAGGTGAATGTCCTTGCATAGCCTAGTCAGAGCCCAGACTTAAACCCCATTGAATATCTGTGGAATGACTTGAAGACAGCAGTCCACAAACGGTCACCATCAAATTTAACTGAATTTGATCACTTCTGCAAAGAAGAGAGGTCAAATATTGGAACATCTAGATATGCAAAGTTAGTAGAGATGTATCCCAACAGACTAAAAGCTGTAATTAAAGCAAAAGGTGGTTGAACAAAATACTGAAACAAGGGGGTGATCCTTTTTCCAACTCAGTGATTATGTTTATTTTTTTTTCTGACATGTTGGTGTTATATCTTTCACTTGGATGTTATAAGTTGCACTGAGGAAATACAGCTGAATGAAACAAAAACTTTGTCTGTCTTCATTTCAAAGCAACAAAATGTGATTATTTTACAGGGGGGTGATTCTTTTCAATTCCTTCTGTATATCAGCCCAAAAAGCATGCAGGGTTGCATACTTCGAAAATCCAACGAAAGTAGTAGGCCATCTGAGGACTGCTGACATACTATATTTGCATACTATGGTTTGGGACATACTAATCATAGTCTGGCATACTATATAGTATGCATAATATACATATTGAGACGCAGACATGTTCTCTTCTTACCTGTAACAGGTGTTGGGGTCAAAGGTGAAGCCAGGTACAGTGTCAAAGGTGATGTCAGGTTTAGGGTCGGGGGTGGAGCCTGTCTCCTCAGTGATTGGCATGTAGGTGGGGTTTGGTGCTGCTTCATTAAAACAAAGGTCTCTGTCTTCTTCTTTGAGACAGCAAAAATAGTGGCTTGTTTTCACAGAGAACTCCACTTCACAGAATGTGGAAATGGACTGATCCCACTGTAGGAGACAAACAAACCAATAAATACACACTACAAACACAATTAGATAGCAAATCACGTGGAAGCTGCGTGTAGCCACGCCATCTGTCGTGAGCCGTCCACCTGTCCCAAACTGCAGCATCAAGTCTGGAGGAAATAGTGATTGCAGAGAAGCCATGGTAAGTTTGTAGCTAGCATGAAAGGGGATCAATTAAAATCAGTCACATATAATCACTTTTTAGCTTCCAAACAATTGCTGGTTTAATTAATATGGTAATTCGTCAATGCACAGTCATTGCGCACATATAACTTGTCAAAATACGATACCTATTCAAAATTATACACAGAAGACAGTTTTTTTACTTACATTTAATTAAAAGGCATTCATGTTAGCAGGGAATATACGTCCCTATAGTTTTCAGAAACATGGTTTTCAAAAGATTTTTGATGTTTCTCAGTTACTGCTTTTGTTATGTTTATTTTCATTGTTGTATTTGTGTATAGATTTTGAAACCAGATATTTATTTATCAAGTGCTTCTTGAAATTATGTTGGATATCTGAACTCCCGTTGTGCAGCACCAAATCCGATTGGTTAATAAAAGAACAACTATCAAAATACACAAACTAAAGGTTTTTTAAGCAAAACCCAGACGTTTGTTTTACAAAACAGATTTAATAGGCGAAGTACATTAATACAAATCGAACTATGCCTACTCCGTGTTTTGCCATTTGTTTGGCATTTTGTTTTAACAAATAAAAAAAAATGATATTTGAGATTTTAAACTATTTTGTGCATTATAATTAAAAAGTTATATTAAAATTTTATTGTTCTTTCAGTATTTTGGTAATGTTATTATTTCCCACCAAAAAATTCATAATAATCGTCAAAACATGTACTTGGATGACATCGGGAAGTAGCGTGGGATCATGGGTTTTGTTATCGTTGTCAATGACAACCTTCCAATCTAGCGTCTCCGGCAGAAAAAATTTCACTGACAAAGTAATGTATTGTTAAAAATATTATAACTTTATTCACGTTATGTTTGGCAGTTCCCTGGATTTTAAAGCAACTGGAGCAGTCAAAGGTTATATGACGCCATTGACGGAAGACAAAATGAAACGTCCCGTGTCTTCGAATTATATTACAAATTTCTCCAGGTTTGAAAGTTGGTGGAAACATTTAGGATAATGTAAGTACACAACTAAGAAATATATATAATATAGGTATAGTGATTTTTGCTTTTTTAATGCAAAGTACATCTTTTGTTATTGTTTTGGAAAACTACATATTGTACCTTTAGTCTGCTTTTTTGGTCTTCCAATACTCGTTAATCGGTATCGGACTTGAAAAATCATAATCGGTCGACCTCTAGTCTTTTCTGTCTAGGCATACATTTTCTTGACTCCTATCTCCCCCAGACATCCTCTCTCATCAACACATCTGCATTTGTGCACTTAAAATTCTGTTCTGCCAGTATACTAAGACTGTCAATACCCCTGTTAAGCCTACAATCATAGTGAACACATCAATACAAAATTGTAAACAAAAGATTGAAGAGAACAGAATGCAACGTAGCCTCAAACACTCACCGCCTGTCTAACGCAACACAGCATTAAATCAACCTTCTGGGTCCAGTTCCCATGGCAACATGTGCTGTACCAGGACTCTATCCGGTTGACGGCATCTCCTTGATGCCAATGGTGGTCAAAGCCACTGCTAGGGTAGAAGCTTGCTGGGTACCTGGGACGACGGCTGCTATGGAGACAGATGGCCTGGAGGTTGTCAGGGGTGGGCTGGCCCGGGGGGAACACGACACTGGGGTTTGAGGTCACTAAGGAGCGAGGGCCAGCCATTGGACGGCCTCGAGTTGGAAATTCTGGGTTCAGGACGAATGTTACCTCCCTATGGGTCATGTCAGAGTCAGCGATACTGGAATTACCTGAGAACACACACACACACAACACTTCTGTTACCGTTAGAGTACTTCTCTCACACCAAACACCACACAAAGGTAACTTTTCATTGGCTGTTTACTGAAATATGAAAGCAGTTCAATCATCACTGACCTCTAAGCAATGGGTCTTTGAGGCTTTCAGGGTGTGAAGCTGGCAGGCTCTTAAACAGTTCGGCAAGCTCTAAAAAGTAACAGGACACCCAGCAGTTAGTATCATCAAGCGAGATATGATTTTGCTCCAATCTGGGAGTTTTGTCGCTCACAAAATTAGATCTAAAATTGTGTAGTGTATACTGAGCGTAAGTACTGAATAAAGAGTGCCAATAATTATGAAACCTTGTTTTTGGTAAAATTTATTTTGTGTTTAATAATTGTATGATTTTGGTTGGTTCCATTGCATCATTAATAAAATAATGATGGTATTTTGAGTTTATCTCTTTATAATTTAATATTGTTTATGTTTTTAATGGATTGTTTGTGCATTGCCAGTCACAGGTGCAAGTAATTTTGGAGCCCACAATACCATTGGCTCCTAATATTGTCTAATATGTGCATGTCTTCATTCTGTGCTTTTGTTTACATTCCAAATACAGGTACTTTTCACCTTAGTTTGTCATTGTCACCCTCATTTCTTTCATTTGTATGGTATTTAAATTATACTATCATTTAGTATACTGGCTCAGTGGTTAGGTGGTCAGACTTGTAGTTGATTACTGACTGAGCCAAAAAAATGTAGTTGTGTCCTTGGGCAAGGCACTTTACCCTAAGTTGCTCCAGTGGAATGTCCCTGTATTCACTGTTAAGTCGCTCTGGAAAAGAGCGTCAGCTAAATGACTAAAATTTCAATTTAAATGCCATAAAACAGGTTATAATTGTATATAGTTATGCGCATAGCATGGAAGGCAATGTTGTACAAAATGAGAGGAAATCCTTAAAACTCACCTTTGCGGTCTAACATTTCCCATAACTCTAGCGACCTTTGGAGAACAGGATTCATCTGGCTTGGTTCTAAAAGAGGAACAATCAACTTTGTGAGTGCACTTTACCCACACACATGCATACACACAGGCAGGGGCGCTGCTAAGGATTTTGGGCCCCATGAAAAGAATCTTGACAGGGCCCCCAACACAGCTGAGACAGGGCTTCTCTGGGCCCCCTCTTAGTCATGGGCCCCGAGAATCGTCATCCTTTACCCCCCCTTTACAGCGCCCCTGCACACAGGGCTGGCCCGAAACATAAGTGAAACCTGTTTGCCTGGCAACATTATATTGTGCCCACAACACAAACTTTGAGTTGTCCCTTTAAAATAAAGGCGCTAATTTTAATTAATTGCAATAATTATTGTTAAGTCATTATAAAGCTAGTGAATTGTAACCAAATGAAATTGTATTGTGTATAAATGAACAATAGGAATATGTGATAGAAAAAAAGCATTTAACATATTTTTAATAACAACTTCATAATAACAACAGTGACAAATACGTTGTCCACACAATTTGATTGAATTTATTGTCAGTGTCACATGTGAAAACACAAGTACATTTGAAATACATTCACTAGAGTCTATTTAATCCAACAATAGACTAATTTTAGCAACACATGAACATGGACCCACTACCCGTCTATGCATTGAATTAACAATGATTATTTAAATGAATTACGGGCGCTATTATTTTGAACTGACAAATCAGAGTTTGTGTTGCGGTCACAATATAATGTTGCCAGGCAAACAGGTTTCGCTTATGTCTTGGGCCAGCCCTGCATACACACACAACACAGCACACTAACCTTGCACAACATCATCCAGGTCAAAGGTATCAGGTCTCTGTCCCATGTCTGTTGGAGGGGACACAGATATAGAAACGAAAAAGTAAACCGATTGTATTTTACTTAAACACACACACACACACAATGCAAACTTATAAACAATACTGTAAAGAAGGTGCAGTGTTGGGTAAAGCTACTTTTCAGTTACATTCTGGTTACATTCCAGTTACATGCTGAGTTCACAAGTTTTGGGAAGTCCCTAAGTAAAGACAAAATGATCAGTTAAATGGAGTTCATAGCTTAAAAGTAACCTATAAAACAAATAGAAAGAGTAAAGAAAATATCAATCATGGGCACCAGTAAGATATGAACTCCATTTACCTGATAATTTTGTCTTAATTAGGGACTTCCCAAAACCTGTGCTGGGTGGCAATCGGGAGAGTCAGACATTCCCCTAGTATTTCGCGGCCGCGAGGTCCGGTCGGATAGTAGTTATGTATTGGAAGTTTTTAGCAACATCGTCGCGCTGGTCTAAACTGTGCAGGATCTGCCCAGCCCATACGGCGGGCTGCAGCAGCCTCTTTCAATGAGACTCTACCGCTAGAACCCCCCCCCCCAGCCTACTACCCTACTATATTTACAGTCAATGTCCCTCATTTATCAAATGTGCATAGAAACCAGTGTAGATCTGAGCGCAGAAATCATCTTACGACGAGACTCATATGTGATTTACAAAACATTCGTATCACTCCAATTCCAGCGTATGAATGAACGGGTGTTGATAAATCAGACGGTTGAAATCAATCGTAATTTCCTCTTCTTCTTCTGTGGGTTTAATGGCGAAGCGCAACCAACTGATGGTGCATACACCGCCACCAACTGTACCGGAGTGTAAGGCCAGTCACGGCCCACCCAATTCATCACCAGCCACCTCACCCCACCACCTTATCATATTAAAATAGAGCCCACTACCCCCCCACCCCACTACCTACCCCCCAACCCTCTACCTACCCCCCCAGTACCCTTCATCAACTCGTGAACCATCTCTACCGTGATGTCAGTGACACCCATAAACGTCCTAGCAGCACCCACCACAACATCAATCCTAGCGTTCCGACCCTTAACCGGACTACAAACATTCACCACACTACACAGAAACGCCAAAAACTCAACCCTACCCACCACCAATGAATCCTTACCAACCACACACTCATGCTTACACGTCTCAGTCAACACCACTCTGTGAATACCCCCACTGTCCTCCAACACCGGGCCTACCACCTGCTCCACCTGCACACCTGACCCAAGTCCCCCCATTCTCCACACTGCTTCCGCATACGTGACCTTATCCACCACCTTAACCCGCTGTGCCTCTGCTCCCTGCTTCTGAACCATACACCCCTCAAATGCTGCACTGTGCTCCCCACCACAATTACAACACCTCACCTTGTCCCCTACCCCACACTTGCCATACTCATGCGCAACCCTACACCTACCACACCTACCCCGCCCTCTGCACACCGCAGCCACATGCCCCATACGCTGACAATTAAAACACTGCAGTGGCGGCGGCACATACTCCCTCACAAAAAAGCTTAGACATTCTAAGTGCACCCTACTCGGCAACGGCCCTCCAAACTCCAAAAACACCGTGGGACTCACCTTCTCTAACCCCAGTGCCCTACTGCCCATCCATCTCACATCCAACACCACCCCTCCCAACACTACCTCTTTTAACTCCTCCATAGACAGATCCTCCGGAACACCCGTGATCACCCCTCTCACCTTCACCGCACTCCCAGGCACCATACACTTCACCTTACCCCCATTCAACACCTCCAACTTCAGCAACTTATCCCTTTTCAAGAATTAGTAGTTGTAGTAAGTTGATAGGGAGGCCCTAGATGTGTGTAGTGATTTTGTAAGCAATAGACTCAACAACAGTGAAGCTATTCAATTTATTCCAACAAAAATATATAATAAATAGGCAGAGCAATCTTTTAAAAAAAATTAGCAGTTGTAGTAAGTTGATAGGGAGGCCCCAGATGTATGTAGTGATTTTGGAAGCAATAGACTCAACAACAGTGAAGCTATTTAATTTTTTCCAATAAAAATATATAATAAATAGGCAGAGCAATCTTTTGAATAATTAGCAGTTGTAGTAAGTTGATAGGGAGGCCATAGATGTGTGGAGTGGCTAAAGGCAGAACGCTCACATTGCTGCACTTTATCTATCCACATATTTCGATGGTTCTTTCGGATGAAAACCATGTTGTAGCTTGTTGTCTACCTTACTACGGTTATATAGAGCTGCTGCCTATTATGTAATTATAACGTTTCGCTAATGATTTATTGAACCGCAAACCGCAAATATGCCAATCTTTGGCATATCAGATCTGCAATCGCTTCAACTACAGGACCGTCAAAGCGCTTGTTTAAATAGGCGACTGAATTAACATTTCACCAATCACATACAATATATATATATTATATATATAATATATATATATTTATATATAATATATATATGAAATATATATTTATAATTTGATTTAAATTGTTGTTTGCCTAATTTCAGCCCTCATGTTCTAGGCCACTTCGAAGTGAAAGGGAAAAAATATACCAATTAATAGCAATGTGCTGTATAAAATTAATTTGGAATTCTGAAATATAACTTGCAATATGGGTTAGTTGTGATGCACACATTCATCAATGATCGCTGGTTCAACAATTCACTGAACCGGTTGGTTATACCATGAACACCGCTAGTCACACTGGAGAACCTGCGTACACGAGGTCAGACGAGACGTGAGATTTAATAGTAGCCTATGCTCACGTTCAAATTGATAAATCCATTGCTTTGCGTAAGAATCGGCGTACGCCCGTCGTACGCCTGTTTTAGGTCGTACGCACATTTCATAAATGAGGGCTTGAGCCTACCCAGCACTTCTGAAAATGCACGTCCGAAAGCGTCTCTGTAGCCAGCATTTCAAACCAAACTGACGCGCATGTCTGTTTCCAAATGTCAAGCAACATCCCATATAAACCCATGTTACTTTCTGCCATGTCGCACAAGTTTTAGGTAGTTGGATAAACAATGGTAAATGGTAAATGGACTGCATTTATATAGCGCATTTTTCTGACCAACAATGGCCACCAAAGCGCTTTACATTGCCTCACACTCACCCATTCATTCACACATTCATACACCGACGGCAGTGTCAGCCATGCAAGGCGCCAGCCAGCACGTCGGGAGCAACTGGGGTTAGGTGTCTTGCTCATGGACACCTCGACACTTGATCAGGACCCGGGGATCGAACCACCAACCTTCCGGTTGCTAGACAACCTACTTGACCCACTGAGCCACTGCACAATGCAAATCTTTTTTTTGTTTTTATTGCAAACTAAAAAATGTTTAGCAACCCGATTGTCCAGTGAGTACAGTTTCAATGGCATATAGGGAGAATTAATGGACAAGGCAATGATTGGATATGGACGTTTTTAGTTTGCAGACCACACTAAAAAGCAATTTTCTCTGGTTTTACATTCGATAGTATGTGTTTGGGTTTTTGTTTTTCCCCCATAAACTACTGACAACATTTCTCTCAAATTCTAAATAAAAGGATTGTTATAGACCTGCAAATCATTTATATACAGAAAATGACAACTGGTCAAAATAACAAAAAAGTTGCAGTGATGTCAGACCTCAAATAATGCAAAGAAAGTTCATATTAATTTATAAACACAATAATCAGTTAACTTAGGAAGATTTCAGGAATCAATATTGTATTTAATAATAATAATAATTGTATAATAATAATATGAATAAATGTCTTTCATGCATCTTGGCATGCTCTCCGCCAGTCTTTAGCATGTTGGGTGTTTTGATTTACCACCACTGGCACCCCACCCCTCGGCCCAGAGAAGCGGGGATATCCTTTATTTTTTTTGTATGAAAGGCAACCCTGACTACGCACCTTAAACAGAACTTGCCAGAACATAACATAAACATAGAAACCTAACAGAACATTAAACATGGAGGGGGGAAACTACTTAGATTACAAACCTTCAAATGCGGCAGATGCACAGACCAGCACAAATAATAATGTCCTGGTCCAAAACATTGAGTTGACGAAGTTGTCCGATTTTGTAATATTCTTTCACACTCCTGTCTGTTGCTGACACTTTTTTTTCTCTGTAAACCCTAAAAATAGTCACCCTCTAAACAAGTCCAGGAAATGACTGGCTTTTCAAATGAAGGTCCTTCTTCAAAATTTCGAGTGGTATTAAATAGAAAGAGTGAGTATTGTTAGATGGCATATATATATTTATAGTTGTTTTGTGACTGAATGAGGGGTTGGAAAGTAGGAGGTGTACAGTTTTCCAACGTGAGTCAGTCCAGATACAGTAGGCTACTCTACATAAATGAGTACACCCCCTTTGAAAATTAAAATTTGTATACATTTCTCAGTTAACACCAAAACAAAATACCTGAAATTGGACAAAACCGAGTTCTGTGAAACATTTGCTTTTATGAAGAACATAAACGGTTGGTCCTAACATCATTGGGATAAGAAAAAAAATAAGTTTTATTCAAATTAGGTATTGCAAAAATGGCCTTTAACCACAGCACCAACTCTTCTTGACATTGAGTGAACACGTTGGCGAAATACTGCCATGTCTATCTTTCTAAATCTTTGGAGAATGACTGCCACCACCATATGCTTTACTGTGGGTACCATGCATTCTTCATTGTAGCCTTCCCCTTTGTGATGACTGATACTGAGTTCTAAAACGACCAAACTTTGTCTCATCTGACCAAAGTATGGTGTCCCGATACTCTTCACTTTTGTCAACATGGGCCCTGGCAAATGCAAAACTGGCTTTTTTTGTGCATGGGCTTTAGCAGTGGCTTCCTTTGTAGACGACACCCTTGCATTCCACTTCTGTGCAGCATACCGGTAAGTCAAATCATGTCACGTAAAACAGTCACCCCAGTTTGGTTATCTATAGCTTTAACATACTGTGATGAACTTGCATGGCAATTTTCCTCAACTGTTCTTAGGCCAAAACGCTCATCTCGAGGTGTTAGCTTCTGTGGACTGCCTGGACGTCTCAGACTACTTGCCACAAGTCCAACCTTTCGACTCCGAATAATTTCTGCTACTGTATTCCGATTGATTAGCAATGCTTTACTAATTGTCTTGTAACCTTGACCCTTTTTCGTGTAAAACAATTACTTTCTTTCTTAAGACTTGTGTCATTTCTCTTCCATGTGATACCATAACTGTCAGCATTAACTGGGAGGAGGTTGTATAGGTTAAATACCATCCTTAATTGTCAATTATCTTGCAGCAACCTGTGTGATGACTGGTTAGACTTGTCTGTTGTTGAATTCTAATAAACTTTCCCTTTTGTTGTTTTGTACTGACTAATCTCATTTGCAACCAATAAACCAGAGTTGCGTGAATATTTTATTGTATAGGATCCCATGGAAAGTATTGATTCTGAATAGAGACAGATGATTTTCTGGGACATCTTTTGGGGTATACTCATTTATGCTGAGTACTGTAGATCTCAATGCCTGGCAAATTAAAATCTGTTGACAGGGCCGTCCAAGCTTTTTGCAGTCCCTCAGCAATATTTGGTTTAGGGTCCCCCTCTCCCATTATGGGAAGTGTATCGATAGTGGGCTGATTTTTAAAAATATAAACAGCTCTGGAAAAAATTAAGAGATCACTGCAAAATCTTCTGTTTCTCTGGTTTTACTATTGATAGGTACACCGATTTGGAGATGCTTTGACCCAGTTGTCACAATTTGTCCCTTGTCAAAGTTGCTTAAATCTTTACACTTGCCCATTTTTCCTGCTTTTAACACATCAATGTAAGGATAAAATGTTCACTTGCTGCCTAATATTTCCCACCCACTGATAGATGCCATGAAAATGATATTCAGTGTTATTTATTTAACCTGTCAGTAGTCATAATATTATGGCTGATTGGTTTATCATTCAACTACTTTACAAAGAACAAGGCTGCCTAACATTTAGTGTCCTCAGAATTCTCTAAACATCCGCAGCTGTTGAATTCCAAGGGCGCACCAATTAGTCAAAACATTGTGTGTTTTGCTAGCGTTATGACTTTTACCATTGGATTAATTTAGTTATTCCACATCCATATAACAAAAACATTTGAAGTGTGAATTACAAAGGCTTGAATGATACATGGGCGGACATCAAATGGCAGAAATATGTTTTTCAAATTATTTCACTCAGTCAGATGGCAGTTACACTGAATAGAAGATCATTGGAAATCCCAGGATACTTTATTGATAATATTGTATCAAGCACTGAGTTACTGTCATAAACTCCATTTCAGACAGAGGAATCAATTTATACAGTATACACTTGTTAAAAAAAATTATTTTGGTTAAACAGCAAAAATAATAGTACATGTGTACATTTAAAAACAATATTGAATGAAAATGCTAAAATTAATTAATAAACAATATCAACGAAGGAGACCCCAAATTAGCATTAAATAAAATTGTTTTGTGATCTACTCTGGTTTTTTACATCAAAGAAAATATCTTCAGGGACAGTCGTCCTAGCAGAGCTACTATACTTTAGATGTTTTCCGGTCAGATGTGTGTTGGCACTGGTACAGAGAAAATATTTCCCAGAGCAGAGAGCACAGACAGACATTGCAGTTCCTTAGAACTGTGATGCAACAACCATTCACATTAGGAAAGTAACAATATTTATTTCAGTGTTCGGTACTGTAAAGATGTTTATGTTAAGGCTTGGCAAGATCTTTGTTGAAATGATAATTTCAGGAGTCAGGTTGTGGTTGATAATAGAATGTTTAATAAAGTACTTCTCGTTCTGGAAACAGGGTCATCTCATAACAAGGCAATCAAGACATGTTGGAAAAAATGCCCTGAATAACAATTGGAACTGATTTATTTGGCCTTAATATTGTTGTTCACACACCTCCTAGAAGGAGACCCTTATATCCTCAGACCCGTGACTGTCTCATGTGAGCACATGTGCCGGTCACCTTAACTTCTGTCTTGCATCAAATCAAATGGCCTCACTAGTTGTTATTCAAGTAACTCAGTAAACCTTATCTGTCTAATGTCCTGTCAGTAAAATGTCCTGTTGTATTAGTCTGAATGACATCAACATGTATTAGATCTGTGATGGAATTACAGTCTAACTTACATAGATCATATAGTTATAAGCAGTCTAATATATAACAGAGTTATAAGCTATAAGTCCTAAGCTATAAGCTACTGCTTATTCTAATGTTATAATATAAGATCAATATGGTCCTTTCTGTCCTAACCACTTAGCCTTGCTTCCTGTCTCAGTCACCTGTTGTCATAGTGACCAACTACTCCTCTCCTAAAGGAAAGTTTTATCTTTGTCATAACAAACCTTTCTTGCATGACCATGAATCTTCTCCCTGTCTGTCTTGAGATGGTCTAACATGTCCTAGAATCCTCCAACATGCCTCTAACTGTAATAGCTGTACAACTCTCTCATCTAGCAATACCATTCTAAACTGTCTAAACTGTATTTAAACATGATTATATAGAATCTACTTCTCAACAGAACAAATGACAATTTCTTATTTTCCTTGGCGGTGCAGCTCGTTTTAACCCGTTATTACTTGGTTGCAAATGCTTTGATTCAATGACTGCCTAAAGTTGTGACCCATTGACATCACGAGGAAATGAGTATCTGGTGTTGCTCTGTTGCTGCAACTGTCTTCAGTTAATGTGTGGTTGTGGGTCGGTGAGAGTGGTTTTCTTAATCATGAGTAATACTTATATTATTTGCTTAAATAATGCATTTAGTTGGCCTTAGACACTTTTCAATGAATTGTAAATGGAATAATGCAAAATTAGATTTTCCTTATTCCACCCTATCTAGAATGACATTGAGAAACAGTGTGTTTAACATACTTAGACATATTCTCATGACAACAAACTTCCTCTGAGACAAAACAAAATGAAAATAGATTGAGAAATCAGCCTCAACAAAATAGTGAAATGCCACAGTTTTTTATCCTTTCCAAAACAATAAGGACACGGCACAAGAGATATTGTTGAAACTATTTGCGATAGAACAAGCAAACCTGACTAGCAGTTCTTGAGTTCTATAATATAAAAAACAAAGCTTGACATAACATAAAATATAAACATTGATGGTTATTTCATTTGATTTGTAATGTAGATATAGATCTGCTCTTCAGTGGTTACAGTGACAGTAATACTGGCATATGGCCTTTTTAGCATTTCTACACTCACCAGACCATAGACCTTGTAACACTAATTTATGCCCATGCTCAACAGTACGGCTGTTTGCTAATTGATCTTTTCCAGCAGTCATATAAGAAATACCAGAAAAGACATTTACATTAAATTAAGATAGGGGGCATGTTCTAAAGAGTGGATATGGTTTTGCCTTGGCAATGTGTTCAATGAGCTGGTCGGAGAAGCACTGAGGGCGATCCTTGGAGGAGCAAAGGCAGCATTGGGGGGCAACAGTCGAGGGGGGGGTTCCGTTCCACAGAGCACCAGATGTCTGCATGCATCACAAGCTGATATCAAAGAGTCAAAGGGTCAATCAAGGTTGCCAATTCTGTTGCAATCAAAATAGTCTGACTGTTTGTTGTCAGATTCCACTGAATTTTATTTTTTGCACCAGAATGGGCTTCAGTCACTCAAGGCTGTGTTAATTGTTAAAAAAAACGATTTGAGCTACAGTATCTCTTCTGTTGGATTGGACCACGCGGGTCAGCCTTCCCTCTCCATGTGCATCAATAAACCTTGGCGGCCCATGACCCTAACCATCACAATCTGGCCGTTGTCAAAGTTGTTCAAATCCTTAAGCTTGTCCCTTTCTTCTGCTTCTTCATTTTGTCTTCAAAATTGATGAAAAATGGGCCAAAAAAGGGTCAAATTGTGAAGGTTCGATGACTGGGTCAGAGCATCTCCAAAACTGCAGCTCTTGTGCGGTGTTCCTGGTCTGCAGTGGGTCAGTACCGATCAAAAGTTGTCCAAGGAAGAAAAAGTGGTGAACCGGAGATAGGGTGATGGGCGGCCAAGGCTCACCGATGCATGTGTGGATCGAAGGTTGGCCTGTGTGGTCTGATCCAACAAACGAGATACTGCAGCTAAAATTGCTGAAAAAGTTCATGCTGGTTCTGATATAAAGGTGTCAGAACACACCGTGCATCGCAGTTTGTTGCGTATGGGGCTGCTGTTTTGGTGGCAAAAGGGGGACCTACATAATATTAATGTTATGGCTGAATGGTGTTTTTCAATCTTTTACCTGTTCTTTAACGCATGAAGTTCTCTGTTCTGTAGGCTGGGTGCAGCATAGACCTACTATCGTCTGTAGTGGGAAAGACAAAAACCTGAAAGAACAGATTGCCATCAACTACATCTTTTGTTCATAATTACAAAACAAGGTTTTGAGTTGAGGTTTGTTGGCATGTTCAACAGTCTTGCAAATAATTACTGATGACTAACAAAGACAATGTAACATCCATCTATATATCTATTTCAATCTATAACTTTCAGTATATTTTTAGTGTTGTGAAAGTCATTACAGATGTGATTGTGATGGATAATGTTGGTTGGGAAAAATCAACGTGCTCCGATCATTGGTCAGAAAAATGCTCTGCCAACCAGAACCTTTGTGGGTTTTTCTAAGTGTTATTGCAGAAAAACGTACAAGAACAGACTAATTTACAACTACATACTGTAGTTTTATCACAGGCTTATCAAAAATTTAGTTGCAAAATTCAAAATTTCCACATTTGACATTGGCATGTGTCCAAATATAACCCAGACTGAGTGCATTATTACAAATATGAAGTTACTTTTTTGGGAGTAGACTTATTTAGAAAAGTAGTTAGATTATTGTAAACATTACTAGCAAACACAAAACTACACAGGAGCAAGTCAAAAGTTAAATCATTTTTGCGGCTCCAAAACTCAATTTTACTGTCATAGTGGGTTTCCACAAGAAGTGAAAAATGTATCCTTATTTGTTAATCTAAAAAAAAATATATATAAATATATTTTCAATAATTAACCAGTGAACTAAATATGTTGAGTTCAGCTTGACATGACATGTTAGATGACAATGACCTGTTTCTGCACGTCAACGTAACATACATTTTAAGTGAGATAAGAGATTTCTATTGGAGAAGCACTTTGGGTGTTTCTTTTCATGCTGGAAAATCATTGGTGTAAGATCATAATGGTAAATTAAACTCCATAAAGTAACAATTGAGGTAATATGTTCAGTCTCTTCAAAAAGCTTGTTCACTCAATGTAAAATAACACTAATAAATCCCATTTGCTGGTAAAGACAGATTAATCAAACTTTATTTAAAGTGATGGTTCGGAGTAATATAAACCTAGGGTCATTTGCACTTTGACCTTGAGCCAAACAAGGTTGAGTTAGCACGATCAGTGAATGGCTTAGTGCAGGCGCTAATGGAACCAAGTTGGTATCTCGTAAATAACCCCATTAATAACCTGGGGATCAGTGTGATTAAATAACACTTACCTGATGGCTGCTAATGCGAGATCCCGCGAGATCACGCACAGAGCATAACATGTATAGCCTAGCAGCCATCAGGCAAGTGTTATTTAAATATACTTCTGGTTTACTTACAAACTTTTCAATGCCTCGTTTTATAACTACAGAACCTAATTGTACTACTGTAAAAGTTTGGTAACATTCCCGGCATTATTAGTGGGGTTATTTACGAGATACCAACTTGGTTCCATTAGCGCCTACACTAAGCTATTTGTCTGATCGTGCTAACTTGACTAATGTTATAACAAGGGAAAAAAGTTTAGGGAGGGTTGTTTGGCTCAAGGTCAAGTTGCAAATGACCCTAGGTTTATATTACTCCGAACCATCACTTTAAATTCCAGAGTAAAGTAATAATCATAGTTTGCATGCAAATGTAATTTGGAATTGCCCCTCAAATCTATAAATTACCAAAACCAATTACTTGTAAAAAGGGATTGAATACTTTTTGAAACATCTCTTGAACTTCTAAAACATAAATGTCATTCTCTCAAACTACCACAGTGCGCGTTCTGAAAACTCTTGTCACTCAGAAAGATGAAAAAAAGGGAGCAGGATAAATGAAACCTGCTGTGGTCAGAAAGAAATTCACTACTCACACACACTTACATGTAGAATGAACTTAACGGCGCCCTTACTTTTTCTTTATGATTTCCTGTGTTTCACATATGTGTCCCAGGGTAGGGGTTTTTGCATCAGACCAGTAGTGAAGCTCTTTGTTATATGCTGGGTTAGGGGCGCTGTTCGAGAAACAGTTGTACCTCTGCTCGCCTTCTCCTGCATCACAACAGGAAGAATTCAGAGCCATCGTCATTTTCTCCTGATGACAGAAGCTGTCAATCTCCTCACGCCACTGAGAAAGCAGGGATACAAACAGAGCATTTTATAAACACATTTCATAATCCAACTTGTTCTGCTGTCTAAATGTCACAGGATAACTTTTTTTTACAAGCCATAGCCCACACATTTCCTGTTCCTCACCCTTTTGTCAGCACAAGCCAGCACGTCCTCTTTTCCCTTACAGCAGCGTCTGAACCCTCCCTCCAGCCGCTTCACTTCCTTCAACTGCCGGGCCAGCCACCTGTAGCATGTGCGCGGCAGCCACTTTCGTAAGTAGAGCCATCGGTGATTAACAAGGCGGCAGACTAATCCGATGTTTTGGGAAGTAGGGCGTCCCGGGGAGAAGCTGATGTCAGAGTCTCGGGAAGCGACCTGGGGGTTCTCTCTAACCCCGCATGAAACTTCCTGGGACCTGGGAGGACTATTAGGAATAATTAGCTTTCCTCTGAGTTAAACTGTTACCAATTATGCTTGACCCCTCCCCAATTTTGATAACACACTTCAACAAACTGAACTGTAAGCAAATTGTGTTTGATTTTAGTTCACATTGCCAGCTGTAAGTCTTTGCTCATTGATCTGCATGAATGACCACAAAACCTCTTGCCATGGAAGATTCCAAGCAGTGGTGGGCCGTCAGGGCCTGCAAGGCCTTCTCTGCAGGCCCAAAGATAATCAGAATCAGAAATGTATTTTTGTACTTCTTTAATATATTTTTTTATTTAATATATTTTTCAATAATATATATTTTACAAAGTTCATTTAAATTAGTCTATATGGTGATTTCATTACTACAGTAAGTTCTTTTCAGTTGCCTTG
>JACXGM010016005.1:5430-20948 GCA_016801145.1 Umbra pygmaea
GGAAAAAATACGTTTTGGAATATTGCATTGTATGACTTTGACAATCGACTAGTGTGGACTTTACTGGAAAATGGGAAATAAACAGAGGTATGTACACAAACTTATTTGTTCAAATTCGCTGTGTTCACTATAAGGAATAACTGCACATGGATATGGACTAGTAATGACATTTCGAACATGTTTAGTGGCTCAAAGCACGCTTTTTATCTTGCCCCGTGAATGCGTAATGGTTGTATACTGCCAGTAAAAAGTAAACACGGTTTTGGCAATACAGATTGTTTGAGTTATTAACGCTACTGACAGCACTTCCGATATGCAAACAACAGAGCTACGTTTTAAAATCGCCCGGAATTCTCCTTTAAAGTAAGCAAAAGAGCTGAGTACATTGGAACAAAATGACTGGAGAGGTGAAGCACCATACCAAATTGACTCCTGGGGACATGGCTGGCATGGCATTATGAAAGAATCTCACAGTGTGCCAGTGGTCACTAACTCAACCTCCACTACGAGTACATGTTCATCAGGGACCGGTTTGATCTGCCTCTTCAGTCTCTGGCTCTCTATTGTACCACGGCTGTACAGTAGGCTCAGAACGCTGCCTTTGTTCTCTGAGATGGGAGCGGATATCTCCCGAAACCTGGCCTCCTCACATCTTTTATGGCTGACATGATTGTTCAGCCTCTCGCTCCCATTTATCTCATTCCAACTTTTCCATCCTCAAACCAATCAGCCATTGGCTACACTGGTCGACAGTAGCTCTGTCCAAGGGGGACTGGTAAATTGCCAAAGCATAACTTAGTCCATCTCGTGTATGGCTATGTCATTCACTATAGGTATATTTTATAGTGTACAGTACACAGTATCTACTAAAAAGATAAAGGCATGTGTACAAGACAACACCGCAGAGTTTGTGGCAAACCAGATCATTTCATACAGTATTATGGTCTGTATGACTCTGTTAATAAGCAAATAAAAGTAAGTTAAATTCTAATCCTCTGTGGAGAAAAGATGGCTGACATTCCTGAGTATCAAAACTACAGTGTCATGGGTAAATTGCGGCTGATATATTGTTAATATACAGTATGTACTAATCAATCAGATTCTTTAGATCAGTTACCAGCAGTAATTGTAATTTTTTTCACTGCAAAGTTCACTCTGATATTTCACTCTCTGTGAATTCCCCAAAATCCTCACTAACGCTTTGTGACATTGTCCGTCACATTTAAATCTGTAAACCAATTGAGCAAGTTAAGGGATCTAGCTTTTATAAGGACAGTTGCTTACAATTGTAATTTCAGTCACAGACACTGCCGCCGAAATCAGTTGAAGGTCTGATGAAAAAATGTGTAAATCTTGGCCTTGATTAGACATTAAGTATATTATAATATATTCCTGGTGTGACGAGAATGTATTTACTTTCAACCAAGTGTCATAAAAACCCCAACACCAATGAGTACATTATAACACTGTCGTGGGAAAGCTGAGTGCAGGTGAGCTGAGATGTATTCATACTGTATATAGTGAGAACAGGAGGAGAAAGATATGCTGTACTATATCTTGCACTTTGGCTGCAGCCACATAAACACAAAAAAGAATGAGGCAGTTTGAGAACCCAGATCTGGAAGTCACAGAGGTATGATCCCCTGCACTTCTACCCACAGTCTGAGTTTGTTGGTTGTTGGTTTACATGATCAAATGTCTGAGACTCCACTCTATTTGGACGCACGTCTCACAGTATTTTCATTGTGTGCTGTAGCCTCAGTAAGAGGTTCATCTAGTATAAATGAGTCCACTTGCTCACTGAGATAGGAGAATGGAAGGTCACACACATTGGAGATGTTATGCAAGTGTACAGATGATCAAAGTAAATGGCCGCAATCGACAGGGTTCAGAACGAACATATTATGGATGAATTGTGAATGACTGACTGATCTACAAAAAAATAATGAGTCATTATTTCTGATGCAAGGTGACTTGAAGAGTCGCTGCATTCATTTTGATGCCCTCAAATAAGTCCAACTACCTGCAAGAAATATAAAACCAATTTGACACTATTCCATCAGCTTGTCATTCTCAGGGAAGTGTTGCCATGGCAAAAGCCTGGTGTAAAAATCCTGATGCATTGTGGGCAATTTGCGCACAATGTATGTACATCCATGAACTCACTGCAAGGGAGTAAAACTAAGAAAGGAGTGCAGAGCAACACAAAATACTTGTAATTAATGAGAATCAAAATAGACTGAGCTTTTGGGGGATTCTCCTCAGTGAATTTTACAAGTTCACGACTCAAGTTAGCTCCAGAAATTGGAATTCAACCTGACAGCTAAGTCAGGCTATTGCTTAGCAAACACATCAACAATACAAGGCTTATGGTTTTTAAATCCACTTTGAACCCAACAGTATAATTAGGATTTCTCAAAACAGTGGTTGAAAACTTTAAAACCGAAGGTACTTTAACGGTGGTGCTTGGCAGAAAGGAGTCAGATGCAGGAATTCTCACGTTCTTTCTTTAATGAAGACGAAGACAACCCACAATGATCAACACCCCAAACATGCTTAAATATACTCGCTGATAACCTAATGCAAAACAGGTGAGCCAGGTGATTGTAGACAAGAAGGAGATGAGGAACGGTGAGGTCAGTATGCTGGAGACGTTGACCGCCAGACCCTCTGTGTGCCAGCAGTGGGAGCTACAGGACCATGAGATGTGAAAAATCGACATAAAATAGGTCTTCGTTGTGCAGTAATATCATCTCTCTTAATATTTAATGTCACCAAAAGGATTAAGGACCTTATTGTCTAGAGGCCTACACATGGTTATAAGCAAGCAGGCTTGAGATTATGGACAGACAAACAAAACACACACACACAGATGTACATCAACAGATACTTTTTAAGCCAAAGGAACATGCTTCCAGAAACACAAACTGCATATTGTCATCCCTGGCACCACTGTCCTCCACATGCACACTAAAAATAACTAAACAATGCATGCCATTACGTCTCTCTCTCCCTTTATCTCTCTCTCACACACACACAAAATCAATTATGCACGCTCGCACACACTAACACTCAGTCTGCCCTCAGCAGCACCAAACACACATCCAGTAGCATGTGCCGTGATTGATATGTAGGGGTGTAAGTGTGCTATAAGCAGGTTAACAGCCCCAGGGAACGATTCTTGCCTTTCCAATAGTTCTGTTCTCACTCCACACAGAAACATAGTACCTAGATCAGTCCTGCCATGCTGTGCATATTTTGGTCCAATGAAAGTCTGTTCTATTAACGTCAACCTTTGCTTCAGATACACACAGGCACTGAGGCTGGCTTTGCTTTCAGAAGGGCTTATGAGAGACACACAACCTTACACTGTACGCATTCCACACACACACACACACACACAACAAACACACACACTCGTGCACAGATTAAGGTACATCCACATATTGCATTATGTACAGATTATGTACAGGTTTTATTTCACAAGGCAATAAATGTATGGCGTATCAGTCAAGTTACAAGATATGTTTACACTTAGATTATGGATCATAGGTTCATAATCAAGACAACATGTAGAATCACTGCTCTATTAGGCTAAAGTATATAATACAATCTGCTCTATCAGGAAAGAAGCTGGGTATGCAGACATTTGACCCAACCCATGCCATGAGCTACTGGACAAGTTTACTTCAATGTGGTTAAAATATGGCTAGGCCACATGGGTGTAACAGGAGGAAGCCATGAAAGAGCTGGCACAAGAGGCTGTTTTTAGGTGTGGCTGAGAAGAAAGGCAAAGAGTTGGGGTCCAGTCACCACCTAGGGTATTGCTCCGCCACCGTGAGATGTACTGGGGTTAAAAGAGCGAAACATCCGTGACTGGTGGTCCCCAGCTGGTGACCCATAAATGCGCTCCGTAGTGTTCTCCAATGTACACCTGAGTACACCTTAATCGCTAAGGCACCGGTGGAAGTGTGTCAGGCAGAAATGCCCAGCAGGTTTTACCCCTTACCTGTATTCTAATCATAATGTACATTTCAGACACTCACCCAAGGTTAGGTTTAGCAGTTGAGTTGATTTATGGTTATGCATTTTGGTGTTAGAGTTAAAGATTAAGATTACCTTTAGGAAAACGTGAATGAGAATACCTATTTTGGTTCTGACGATCACAGGAAAAACATAACGACGTATGTTTGGGTGTGCGAGTGTACAAACAGTAGGCCGGAATGTGTGTAGTGCTGATCTCCAGAAGACACTCAGTACAGACTGTAATGAGCGTAGTCAAAATGCCTTTCAGAAAGGTTAGTCTGGGACAGATGACTGGAAATGTGAGGCGCAAGAATATTGTTTTAAAATTCTTTATATTGTTGTAAACCTTTTTAAGCCCACTGCATAGATGTGTAGAGCCATGTCAAAAGAATTTCTCTGCATAGGATGATGTGATGTCATTCGATGCATATGATAAATAAACGACTTTGACTTTGACTAAGCCTGCCGCACTGCAAGAAAGACAGCCAACATAGTTACTGGAATTATGTATCCATAATATAGAACCCATTGCCCATATTAGAACTATATACCTACATTAAGAGAATTATATACTGACTACTCAAGTACAATATACTTTACTAGTCATTATTCTCCATTACGTGTTTAGTCAGTGACACAACGGCTAAACTTTTATTTGAAAATCTATATTATGTTCAGCTAATTCTCAGCCTCTTACATGTCTGGCAGCTTGTAAACAATTAGCAGATTGGCAGATATGCAGATATGCAGCAGTCTTTTCATATTAGACTAGAACATCAACCTGACACTACATCGGGCAAACCAAACTGGACGCAAGGACAACTTTTACTTTAGGAGCTGGTTTTAGCGCTAACAGCTAATAGCTTTGTGAAATACTCTTAGACAAAACATTTAGGAGTCCTTAAATTAAGAGTCACACGCCCAAGATTTTCACCTAAATTAGTGAGTTAGGAGCTACTTTTAGCATTAAGATGTTTTGTCAATAAGGGCCCTGATGTTCACCTGGTGGAAAAGGCAGCGAACATGCCAGCATTTTAAAATAAATATATTTATAATACTATTTATGTAAGTACAGTATGTACTGTATATCTTTTCTTCTTTGGGAACACAATGTGTACCAGTTTCACATTTGTAGGTCATTAGATTTGTGGTAAAATTCTGGGTTGCCCATCAAATCAGTCTGAGAAAAGCTGCAAAGTCCCTGCTGACAGATTTTGAATCCAACAGCTTCACAGCCAACGCATGGTGGAAGAGTGTGGAGGAACTGCCAAGTCACTGGAAGCTAAGGTAGCATTAATCCCCTTCAAGTCAAATGTCTTTGACAATAACATTGCAAAAAACGGTACTGGTGGTACTGCTGTGAAGTAACAATGCATTTTCCCATACGCTTTTGTATTCTACGATCTCAGGGAACTCTGACACGAGGAACAGGACACTTCTTTCAGTTCTCTGTTCTGTCCACACTTCAATCGTTGTCTTTTTCACTCTCACATCACCTCTCCTCTCACAGCTTTTCCTCTCCGACCTCGACAGAAAAACACTTTAATATGCACTTGTGCAGAGAGAGTTTTTGAAGTAAAGTTTCACGCTCTCATGCTCATATATCTTTCATCCAGCCTTTCTAATTCAGTCTTAGTTGTGGGATGAGAACCTTTTTGCCTTTTCTGGCGGAGAACGATGCTGCAGTGAATCCAGGTCAACTGCGGATGAAGTCAGTTGTTTCTTCATTTTTCTTTTCATGCGTTTTGTAATGTATTTCTTTGCTGTGACATGCATACTGTATCTAATGGTATTACGGTACTGTACATACTGTATATTGTCAGCCAATACACTATTTTGTCAATTATATACTGCGCAGGTATTTCATTTAATTTGCATGTATTTCACATCAAACAGCCTCTCACTGTTATGGGAACGAGCTGTGTGCAGAGCGCTCACGATGGGTAGCAACTGAATGAAAATTGAGAACGGGGATCGTCTCAGCGCTCGTAGCGTCGCCAAGCTGTCAGCGTGGAAATACTGGTGAGACCGGTGATCCAAATGAGTTGCAGGCAGAAGACAAGGTGTGATCTGCTGGGTTCGTTCCCTTTTTGCTCGCGGTGGGTTGGCTTACGGAAGAGAGGACATCGATTTACCCCTTGCATGCTCCCACTAGGACTGAGGCCAAGGCCGTAGGTGTACCTGACTGACAGCATCTCCGAGGCTATTGGAGCCGTACCACAGCACTATCAGTCTCAGAGCCCATCATAAACCAAAACAAGTCGAAAGAATAAAGACCACCGAAAGACATTAGGTAACCCCATTTCACAGTGCGTCTGTCTCCTCAATCACCTGCTCACTACTTACTGCGAGGTGAGACAGTTTCCATGGTAACCAGGGAAGGAAGTGGGCAAAGTATATTTTGGCTGAGCCAGAGGATGTCTGATGCCAACGAGCGATTTGGACTGACGACACGCCCTTCTGTGTCACTCTACTTGACCTCTGAACCCAAACTGCTCCCACACAAAGCACTCAACACAATCAGCGCTGGAAGAGAGCCGACAGTCAATTCTGGTTGAATACAAAATAGAAAAATCAAACAATTAAGTTGTAGGTGCACGGTTAATGTTCTGACATTTACCGAAGACATGGGAGGAATAACTAACATGAGCCTGCATCAATATTAACACACCGGGGAATAATTCATCATCAGACCTGAGTTGTCCAAACAAACACAAAAACATTTTCCACTGTGTTTTTTACCCCCATGGTGGTTCACAATCAGCAGTTCAAACACTGAAAGGGGATGTTAAGTTCTCTGGGAAGCTGAGGGAGTTGGGTTTGTCAGAAGCAATGATGTTCAAAGGCATCTAAGCCCAGGCGATTTCCCTTTACAACACGGGTAAACATCTCTAGCACCAGTGCAGGAGGTTTACTCAGGTAGAATGGACTGTTACATAAGTTCATGTTGGGTTGCTTGGGAGGAGAAGGAAAGGGGAGAGGTTTAAGGGCCAGGGGCATTGGGGCAGGGAGGCTTGGATGGTTAAGGATGATTAGCCTTTAAGTGTGTCTGGAGTGGACCAGAGCGTGACTTGGCTACTGAAGTGTCTGACTGCTCTGCCTCACTCGACACAGCTCAGTGGGGAAGTTACAGTGCTGGGGGGGCCGACCAACTACACTTTCACACACATTACCAATACACTGGAATTCAATATACTGTACGACACACAAGGTCATTGATAGACCCACATACACACACCTCACTTTCTCCTCATCTAGTTGTCTGCTTTGGTATAGATGTGAATGTTCTGGAAGTTCACCATTAATCAGGAACCAGACGGAGCATTCCTCCTTCCCCTGCTGGAGACCCAAGGTGAGGCAGGGTACAAAGCCTTTCATCAATTACCAAAACTCAAACACGTTTTCTTTTTCCTTGTGAGGCTACCTGTTCTCATAGCAGTACGTGTGTAACCGAAAGTACTGGACAATTTGCCGCATTACTTAGACAGACTTACCGATATCGCCATTGAAATGTGAACTTTCATATGCACTGAATGGACATCTACAATTCCAAGGCTAGAAATAAAGTTCTTGAGGAACGATTAGTTCAGGCGTAACATGCTAGGTTATTGAGGTTAAGTTTAGGGTAAGGTGAGGTTAAAGTTAATGTAAACGGAATATTTTGTTTCATAACCGTACAAGGCTTTGTTTCCATGACTCCAGAAACGTACACATGTGCACAAATGTCTTGTTTGGTACAATTTTCTACGTATCGGCATGAGAACATCCTGAACAAGACCCCGAGGTACTTAAACTCCTTCACTTGGGGAAAGGACTCCCTGTCTGGAGTATGCACTCCAATGGTTTCCTGCTGAGAGTCATGGCCTCAGATTTAGAAGTGCTAATCCTCATTGCAGACTGACTGCTGAGAACCTGGACACTTTTAGTGTAGAGAGAATGGATGGCCCTAAGAGGAGACCCCCTTACCCCATACTCACACAGTATCTCCCGGGGTACATATTGTACACCTTCTCCAGATCCACAAAACACATGTAAACCACCACCCCAGTCTGGCACTCCTTTGTCACTGTCTTCCACACAACGTTGAAGAGGTCAACCAAGACACCCAAAGCTTTCAGTATTTCTGGATGGATCTCATCAGTTCCCAGGGCTTTGCCACTGTGGAGATGTTTGACTACCTCAGTGACCTCTGCCAGGGTAATTGACGATGAGCCTCCATCAGCCTCCAGCTCTGCCTCTATAATAAAGGGCGTGTAAGTCAGATTCAGGAGTTCCTCAAAATGCTCCTTCCACCCCCGATTACCACCCCAGTTGAGGTCCACTGTGTTCCATTCTTACTGTACACAGCTTGGATGGTTCCCCATTTCCCCCTTCTGAGGTGCCAAATGGTTTTCCAGAAACACCTTGGTGTCAACCCGAAAGTCCTTCCCAATAGCCTATCAGAACGTCTCCCACCCCCGCTGCTTTGCATCTATCAAGGCAGAAGCTGCAGCACGTTGGGCCACAGCTTACCGCCACAGCTTCAGCAATGGAAGCTTTGAACATTGCCAACTTCGGTTCAATGCCCCCAACATCCATTATGATGGCTCAGCTGGAGGTGTGTGTTGAAGATCTTTCATACAGGGGCCTCCTCCAGAGATTCCCAGTTCACCTGCACTACATGTTTGGTCTTACCAGGTCTGTCCAGATTCTTCCCCCACCCTCTGATCCTACTCACCAACAGATAGTGATCAGTTGACATCTCTGCCCCTTTCTTCAGTGTCCAAAACATACAACCTCAGATCAGACGATAGATACGATCACAAAATCGATCATTGACCTTCGTCCTAGGCTGCTCTGGTACCATGTACACTTATGAGCATCCTTCTGTTCGAACATAGCGTTCGTTATAGACAATCCATGACTAGCACTGAACAACAAACACCCACGTGGGTTTACATCAGGAAGGACGTTCCTCCCAATCACACCTCTTCGGGTGTCTTCATCGTTGCCCACGTGGGCATTGAAGTCTCCCAGCAGAACAATGGAGTCCCCTACTGGAGCCCTGTGCAGGACTCCATCAGGGTCTCCAAGAAGACTGAATACTGTGAGCTGCTGTTCGATGCATATGCGCAGACAACAGTCAGAGTTTTTCCCCCCACCACCCTTAATTGAGCATAAGGAGGCAACCCTCTTGTCCATCGGGGTAAACTTCAATGCAGCAGCGCTCAGCCGGGAGTTTATAAGTATCCCCACCCCCGCCCTGTGCCTCTCACCTTGGGCAACTCTAGAGAAGAATAGAGTCTAACTCCTATCCAGGAGTACGGTTCCAGAACCGAGGCTGTGCGTAGAGGTAAGACCCACCAGATCCAACTGGTAGCGCTCAACCTCCTGCACAAGTTCCGGCTCCTTCCCCTGCAGAGAGGTGACATTCCACGACCCCAAAATTAGGTTTTGCCGCCCACAGCATGGAGAGGAGAGAGATGCCACGTAACTCTTTCGAGCTGTGCCCGGCTGGGCTTCGTGGCAAACTTCGGGTTCCCACATGCCCGCTCCAATAAAAATGTTGGGCAGGGTGAGAGGTCAGGCATCTCAAACCCTTTCCCAACACCCCACCTGAAATCAAAAAATGTATTAACAGAAAGATAATCACTTCCAGCTTTTAACATGAAAGCATACCTCTCTTAACTGACTCTTCTGAAATCCTACACGCATCAGGGACTGTTTTTCCCAGTTGAAAAGCAAGTCTTGCCCCATCCTCAGAGGCTTTTTACAGGGGGGAGGGAAGCATTAGCCCTTGGGGGAATCCATGATCACTGTCTCAGCCCTGCTCTGTTTTCCATGACTAGAATGTAATTACTTTGTCCTGGCCTCATCTTCCTCTCCCTCGCTCCCTCCCTCTGTCCATACTCTTCATTCTCTCTCTGTCTCTTCACACAGGAGGAACACAAAGCGGCAATTTAAAAGCTTCAACCTTCAAATCCCATCAAAGCCCAGATGCCGATCAGTCCCCATCAGTCATTTCTAAGCACAGCGTTTCATTAATACACATGCTGTGTGGAATGTGTGCCAAAGAGCGGCTGCTTCTTAGGACCAACTTGTCTTTTGAATGATGAAATTCAGTGAAACTGTGATGACAGAGAGGCAGTCCGGGGTTGGATGAGCTCTCTTTTTCTCACTGTTTCTCTGGTGTACCTGAAGCCAAGATCAGCCAGGTAGGATGTACAACAGAAGAGACAGACCAGTCTGAAAAACAGCAGAGGCCTGCTCTGGCTCGACATATAGCAAATATTTGGTAGAACAGATAAACAAGCTGACTTTGAGAGAAAGGGGAAAAAGAAAAAATGACAGAAATAAAACTGAAGGCAGGCTTTGATTTGAAGCCTGTCCTATTTTCTTCTATCCCTGAAGTCCAAAACCAAGAGAGATTTGAAGAAGAATGATAAAGACGTAGTGAAGGGGGAAAAAAATGATAGCGTCAGACAGACAGACAGACAGACAGACAGACAGACAGACAGACAGACAGACAGATTCAGCGAGAAAGAGAGATGTTATGCAAGTTATTGAGCTCGTCTGATAACGAGATCTCTCTGAACTGGGTATTTCAGCCGAAAGACACACACGCGAACACGCACACAAACTCAAAGGAGACGCACAGTATGCCTGAATAATTGACAGATCTGCATGTAGAAATTGTTTATGAATGTGAACGACCATGTGAATGTTTCTTTGGTTTGGAATGTGTGTTTCCTGTTCAGGGCTTCATCTCTTCCTGTTCGGGATTTGGCTCCACCCTTCTCTTTCCTCTGTTGCTAAGTGTTTAGACCCCACCCACCCTGTGATCCTTGAAATGCTAATCACTGTGTGGGCACACACAAACCACCCAGCCACCCCTGGCTCAACACACAACTTGTAATCAATACACAATATACAGAGGCAGCCCGTCTCTCTTCTACTCAGCTCCCAGGGGTGGTCTGCTCCAGCGCTGCCTAGCAGTCAGCTAGCGAGGCAGGGCTAGATCCTCCATCAAGTCTCCCTGATTACAGCCCCTCTTTACCCTGGAGTGGGACTGAGGATTGTTCAGGCTGCCCATGGGAGACACGTTCAGACCTCCGTCTCTACTGGAACCATGAGTCATGTTTCTCCCATAGGAAGAGATAAGTGGTGGATCTGTAATACTGGAGAGATGTCAAGCTCTTTCACATAAATCATATCTCACAGCATAGAACGACTGGAGAATGTGGAGGCATCCGGATAAACTAGATCAAGAGCAATTAGATTCTCATTCCGACTTGTACTTTATTTCTGCTTTTCTTCCAAAGTTATCAGTGATATTTTCTCCTCCGTGTTCTGTTTTCTCTTTTTTTCTGATGGTCTTTGCCTATCTGCAGTATTAAAGACTGAGGTCTGGTCAGGCCAGTGTGATAGTGTGTGCGTGATTAAGTGTGTATCTGACGCCCGCTTCACTCTACGTGAATCTCATATGAGCTCCAGTCCCCACAGACAATGCCGCTATCGCCCGTCCATCACGCAACACATACATCATACTGAGACGTACGGAGAACTAAGAAGAAGAGTCACAGCGATGGAGCGGGGGAATTTAGAGGGAATGGCTGACAACCTGAATGGAGAGATACATTATGCAGAAAGAGATGAGAGAGTGTGGAGAGAAGGGGTGAGATATAAAATTAAGCGAATAAGCTCACAAAAGGTTGAACAAAGGCAAATGTGAAAAGAATTACAGTAAGTACTACACCAACATCTTAGATCAGTGAACAGCACCGTGACAAATGATGAAAAATAGATTATTAACCGGGACTGATGTGAGACAAGCAGTCAGTCATTTCTTCAACCGGCTCTTATCACGGACTGTCCTGTGTCTCTTCTGAAATATCATGGTACTGCCTTCTCCGCCAGCCCTCGCCCTCTCCCGGCGCTATCATCTATCCTACAGACCACTGTGTCTTACAGCAGGCCCTAACATTAACCGCCAATGACTGTAGAGAACCATGAAATAGCCTGCATAAGTTCACGTCCATCTCTAATCAGTCTGATCAAAACACTTAAGATATTTCAAAAGGCTATTAGAGGATGAATAGGTACTAATGATTTGGACATGAAAAGAGAATCTGAGATCTATATTAGAGCGAGGATGTCATTATTTTTTAAAGAACGGAGTGAAAGAGGAAAATAGAAGTCACTCACCATCCTCTTTACATTCTTCTGGTGGCTTTGCCTTCTTCGCCAGCCGAGGGTCTAGCCAGGAGGTGGTCTTAGTGTTGTGGCTTGACGAAGAGGGAAAGGAGAGTTAAAATGTGTAAAGAGAATGGGAGGGAGATACTCATTTAAGATCAGAAGAGACATCCCCTGTACGCCACCCTCTAAACGGCCTGGCCAACAGAAAATAAGCTTTAGGTTAACAAAATGGGCAATCGATAGTTTTAATTTGCTCACTGTTTCTCATTAGAGCGAGCGAGTGAGGGAGGTGTGTGTGGTGGGGGTGACGGGTGAGTGATGGAGCTGAACAGCTGTGCACTTGGCAGAGCCAGCCCCCCCTCCACGAGCGCTAAAACTGGACTGTGATCAGATGAGTTCCTGTGCCAGGGAAACTTCAATAGATCTCCTTTAGCTAATCTGAGGACACAATTACCTCCCTTGAAGATGATGACAGGAGAGGGAGAGAGAGAGGAGGGAGGGTGAGAGAGGGAAGAAAGGAGGGTACTCAGGACAAGCTGCCAATAAATACAGTTCCAGACTGTACAGTCGTGGTCAAAAGTTCTGATAATGGCACAAGTACTGGTCTCCACAAAGTTTGCTGCTTCAATGGTCTTAGATCTTGTTGTCAGTAGTTACTATGGTATACTGAGGTATAATTACAAACAGTCCATAAGTGTCAAAGGCTTTTATTGACAATTTCATTACGTGTATGCAAAAGAGTCAATATTAGCAGTGTTAACCCTTCTTTTTCAAGATCTCTGCAATCCGCCCTGGCATGCTGTCAATTATATTCTATGCCACATCCTGACTGATGGCAGCTCGTTCTTGCATGATCAATGCTTGGAGTGTCAGAATTTGTGGGTTATTGTTTGTCCACCTGCCTATTGAGGATCGACCACAAGTAATCAATGGGATTAAGGTCTGGGGAGTTTCCTGGCCATGGAGCCAAAATGTTGATGTTTTGTTCCCCGAGCCACTTAGTTATCACTTACTTCTGCCTTATGGCAAGGTGCTCCATCATGCTGGAAAAGGCATTGGTCATAACCAAACAATGGTTTTCTCTGGACAAGGTGTTTTTCTGAATCAACTATAGGAGGCATTCCTGGAGATTGCTGGACTATCTTGTGTGCCCTGTTGCCTTCTTCACAACAATTGAACCTCTCTCCTTGACGTTTTTGATGATCCGATATATTGTTGATTTAGGTGCAATCTTACTAGTAGCAGCAATATCCTTGCCTGTGAAGCCCTTTTCGTGCAAAACAATGACGATGGCACATGTTTCCTTGCAGGTAACATTGGTTGACAGAGGAAAAACAATGATTTCAAGCACCACCCTCCTTTTAAGCCTCCAGTCTGTTATTCTAACAGAGCATGACAGAGTGATCTCCAGCCTTGTCCTCGTCATCACTCTCACCTGTGTTAACAAGACAATCAATAACAGGATGGCAGTTGGTCCTTTTGTTTCAGGGCTGAAATGCAGTGAAAATGTTTTTTTGGGATTAAATTCATTTTCATGGCAAAGAGGGACTTTGCAATTCATCTGATCACTCTTCATGACATTCTGGAGTATATGTAAATTGACATAATCAACACTGAGGCAGCAGACTTTGTGAAAATCTGTATTTGTGCAATTCTAAAAAAAATGTACCACAACTGTACCCTTCTATTCCTTCTTTGTATTTTACTGTTTTCCTGTTCCATCTATCTTGTCTTTCCCCATTTTCTCTCTGTCTGCTTCTCTATGTCTGTCTTTCTCTCTGTGTCAATTTCATTTAAATGTAAAGGGCTTTATTGGCATTGGAAACAGTTGTTTACATTGCCAAAGCAAGTTAAAAATAATAATAACAATAGACGCTATTGCAAAAGGAAAATGGAAAAAATATAATTTAAAGAATGTTTACAATTTTAATGAGACATTGCACACACGCTTTATACAATTAAGGGACTTTTGAATGTAAAATTTACAGTGATGTAAATATGGGCAATTAATTACTCTCTGTCTCTCTCTGTTTCAGCCTGTGGATATTATTCTTGATAAATAAATGCTTCTGGAGTCAAATCAAAGTGAGTGTTACACTTGGCAACCAGCATCTTCTTGGCACCACACAAACTACATTCCCAAAACGTGCTGCTACATAGTGACAAAATGTTTTGCCACACAACTTTAGCACAGTGACATCAGGCCTTAACATTTACAGACCTGACATAATGGAGACCTGTTTAGTCAGTGGTGACTAACAGTCTGAAGACCAGAAAATACACAAGATGTTTGTCAGTCTATCTGTCATGTTTTCTCTTGAGTCAAAATGTTGTCTTTGTGGCTACTGTAATATACAGTCCAGGTGCTAGGATAAAGTATCTGTGATACATTTGAATGATTGTTAATTTCCTCAAATTTATTTTAAATAAAATATCCAGACACAGTCAGAACAACATCAATCAATTTTACGTCTAAAAATAATTCAAATAAATTAAAGTCAAAAGTACGAATTAGTCAGAAATAGATATAAAAGGATATTGTTTTAACACCACCACTCCATATTCCATACTAGCTAGAATTTCTACCAGGTTTTCCAGCACACAGATTTGAATAGTGGTCCAACATTTTCAAAACATCTATAATAGTATTCAATGTTTTTGTCAGACTAATGTCTTTGGATGAATAATATAACTGTTTAGCATGGTCTGATTAAAAAAAGAAGCAGAAAATAACAATATTGATTAGAAATCCAAATATATATTTTATGGGCACGCAAGTATTGCGATAATATCGTTTTGTGAGGTCCTTTGCAATTCCCAGCCCTAGTGTGTATGTGTGTGTAATATAGGGGTTCTCTGTTGGTGACACTTACTCAATAAAGTACACTTCACCCTTCTCTGTGTAGGCCATCTCCCAGTTATCTGGCAGGGGGCCCAGCTCACTCTCGTTGTCATCGGGCTTGGGGGTGGACATGGCCATGTCGCCACCCTCCTCCTGGGGGCCCTGGCTGCTGGGGGTGGCGGTGGAGAAGGTAGGGGTCTCAGCTGGGGGACAGGTCTGGGGGGGGATGTCCCCTGAAGAGACGTCTGTACTCTTGTCTTCATGTTCGCTGGACTCTGAGGAGGAAAAAACAAGAGGATAGCAGATGAGTCAGTCCTGACATTACTACTGGAGGAGAGAAGAGGAGAGAGGGGGAGAGGGGGGGGGAGGATGAGGAGACAGAAGAGGAGAGTATGAGGAGAGTGTGGGAAGAGGGTGAGGAGAGAGAGGAGAAGAGGATGAGGAGAGAGAGGAGAGGAGGATGAGGAGAGAGAGG
>JACXGM010016006.1:0-20852 GCA_016801145.1 Umbra pygmaea
CACAGACACTGATCACAAATCGTCTGTTGAGCACAAACACTCTCTGGTTACCTTATGCTCTTTACATCTGATGTAGCAGAATTCAAATGCACCTTTAAAAGCAATTTTCCATGCCAATTCTATAACATTTACTACTTCTACTGTTGTACATTTTCCAGACCACTGCTCAGTTCATAGCGTTTTATTATTATTATTATTATTATTATTATTATTATTATTATTATTATTACTATTGTCATTACTATTTTAAAATTTTTATATTGTTGTAATTCTTGTTTTTAAGCCCACTGCATAGAATCGCCGAGCCATGTCAAAAAGAATTTCTCTGCATAGGATGATGTATGTTATTCAATGCATATGATAAATAAACCACTTTGACTTTGACTTTGATGTCATCACCAGTGGCTCAACCTTCCATGATGTTCCGGAGGAGAGGCTTGCCACAACTAGGCTAGCTGTACCTCTTCCAGAGGACCAGACCGCTGTGCCCGAGGAGGTGGCTGCACCTCAGTCCTCATGGCTGCTGTCCAGACCACAATCTGCGGCAGGATCCGGGGCTCCTCCCCCTATGCCGCAGCCAGGGGTTCTGCCCCGTCACAGAGAATTGTGCTCTACCCTCTCGCACCTTCCAGGGGAGCTGGCCCCAGTTAAGACCATTGATGCTCCGCCAGCTGACCATTGTGGCTATATTAATTTGAAAGAAGTGTGTTTTCAATATAATAAAAAATTTGGTTCCTACTCTCATTTGTGCTTGTCCTTCGAACTTTTGGTATGCAGTATTCATATCTAGTCAAGATATAATCAAAAATGGGTGAACAATGTAAAATAATATTCAGTACAAGCATTCAAAAATATATATTTGTTTACCATGAGAGACCTAAATTTACAATAACACTATTTACTGTATTCTGTACCTATCAAAGAAGGTATTCACAACTATATGAAACTAAATGAAAACAAATGCACTGTTCTGGCAGTGAAAGTATTTCAATTAGATACAATGAATATTAGTACAATTGTCATCTTTTGATAATTTTTGGGAGGCCTCTTCTTGACGTCGTGAACTACTGTCTTGTAAAAAACATATGTTCATGCCGCTTCTCTAAACTTCTTTGCTATGTACCTTTTAGGCATGAACCCAGGGTAGGTTGGGTCTCTCCATCTGTTTCACAGCAGATGCAGATGGATTGGATAATTACTAAACTAAATGCCTGAGGAACACACATATATTATTCCACACCAACCTCTTTGTTACTTTTTGTACTTCTTTGTTATGAAGTGTTATTGTGTACCTCACATAATACAATAAAAGTAGATACAGAAAGAAAAGGAAGCCCTATCAGGAGGCAACTGTTTGTGTCAATTTGCCTCTAGAGCAGGGAAATATAAGTAGTATAGTTCCGGGTAGGGCATGGTGTAAATTTCCAGCTTGATTTGAGGCTTAGACAAGTTACACAGTAAACAAGAATTGACCCATCCTCATTGGCCATATTTCTATGGTTCCTTTCTATGAAGAGCAAACAGGGAATTTAATTGCTAGGTGCAGTCAGAGGCCAATAAAAGAATTGACTGTGTCTCCTGTCCGAATATTATCTCTTGAATGTGTAACTAGGCCAATTAAAATGTGTGTTTTGTCACTATCAGGGTGTTGTACACCTTAGCTAAGCCTGTGAGGATGTGGTAATTTTAATTAAAAAAGGACAACATCATCTCACCTTTGCAGTTGGGGTGGAATTTAATTAAGTTCTGTTGATATATCAACTCTTCACAGCTGCCGCACTGTAGTTTTAAAAGGCGCTTCATCAGACAGGACAGTGTCAACCATCAAAGCTCAAAAGAGAATGTGTTGCTGAGAGCAATACTCAAGCTAGAAGTACTTGATGATTTACAAAATTTTTAATATTATTATTAATATGTTTTTATTATATTATTTATTATATATTTTAGAGTAATAGGTTATTATATATTTTAGAGTAATAGAACCTGGGAAGTGAAATCTAGGATCTCTAAACAGTGCTTTGTGCAGTTAGAACAATTAGTCATAATCTTGACTGTAATAACTAGTGTTACTGACAAATTTTGTAAACCCTACACTCTAGGGGAGTTGGGTTATGTGAAAAAAGAAACACTTCTATATCAAAACCTACACACACAGGTTAATCACTTCTACATGTGAAAAAAAACAACATATGCATTGTATTGTGGATTTGCTGTGGTGCAAATCCATATCCATTGTATAGATTAATAAAATGTGCTCAATGATAGCAGAGTAGATTCACGTGTTCAGTGCCAAAAATAATTAGCAATCATGTTGTCAGTCTGATCTTTGCCACATGCCATGTGAAGGAACAGACTAAATTTTCTGTATTCAGTCTCTAAACACACTGCACCATCAGCATGCAAAATAATGGCATATGGTCTGCACTCCTTCACTTGGTGAACATGATTGCTGGCATATGATCAGCAGTCCATCAACAAGCCCTTAATTGCAGGAATCAGGAAAGCTAATTTACGGCCACAGCCTAGAAAATGACATTTACTGAACAGTGTGGAGTGTTTTCCTCTCTTTATTTTTCGTTTACACAAACAGTGCTATTAGAAGTGGTAGTGAGGGCAGTAAGTTATTATTATCAGTTTGGATAATCTTTTCTTATTTTGGGGTGTTTTGTAAGTATGGAGTTAGTTGTAAGTATTTAGTATATCATCTAGCCCAGCATCGCATTTATCTAAATCCTGCAAAGTAGCTGACATCCTGAAAGAGCTCGCTTAAAAGTCATCCCGGCTTGTTGATCTGGACATTTCTGCATTGGTGTAATTTTTCTCTTCTATATTCAGCCAACATATCAATATATATATATATATATATAACACGTGTTAATATCCTAATTAAATGCAATGTGTTTGTAAGGTCTCAAAATGTTTAGTTTGAACATTCGGCAAACTTGTGGCAATAATTTCAGTTACAGGAACATTCCAGAACCCTAAACACCCAAAAATAATTGTGCTGGTCATTTTTCTATGAGTCACTAAAAACACCTCAATGTGTTCTTCTGTTCCAAACTGGGAAACCGTAAGTTTAAATATTTCTGTTTTTATGTAATTGTTATGATTTTTGAAAACTACAGCTAGATTCAGGGAAGGTGTTTGGTTGACTTTCAGATCTTTATTTGTCCCTCCCGTGAATCGACTTCATTTGAGAATAACATTTCGTAGTAAGGTCAAGAATATTACGGATTGCATTCTTCTGTCAAATATTTAGCTACATAACAAGAGTTGGATTCAACTTTGATCAACTGTTATTGAATGGTAATATCCAACCATACATGTTCGAGACAGAATACAGTGAGGATGTAATACGGCAAAGGCAGCAATGTTATTGGATGAACCATGCTGCTGCTATGGTTAGTGGCTCCCGTTGAAGATATTGTCAAGCCTACAATGAACTCGCACAGGTGGTGGCTTTGGAAACTATCCAGCAATGGCTCCAGAGACAGAAAATATTTGTGGTAAAGATTGGGACAGAGCAAAATGTTTGCTTTCAACAATCTTCAGCCAAGAATGGTGTAGCACTAGCACAAGTAAGGATCTGGTTAGCATTAGCTACATTGGATTTGTTTGTTTATGTATTTGGATCAATGCAATGTACTTCAAAATAATGGCTAACAGAATATATACAGTCTGTACCATTGGTGGTATTACTCTCGATTGAGAATGTTTTTATTTATTTTACCATTGCTAATACAACAAAAATGCTCATGCTACATTGGATGTAACTAGAAGCTACTCTAGCTGATAATAGGCATTGTCATGATGGGGAATGCGGGCACCCTTAATACTAACTACCAGCCGGTTAGGATCATTACCTTATCAACTACTCCCATGCATAATGATGATTATTCCCAGAGTAGCCAGCTATGACTCAGTGCCCAGAAGGTGATGCACCAAACCAAAAATACTGAAAACACACAACACAGTTTAAATAATAAAAAACAATAATAAATATAACAAACAATAGTCCATCACATTATCAATTACCTTATCTAGTCCTGGCTGTCATGACAGGGGAGCTTGTTTGTTCATTTTCTCCTGTGTGTATTGTTTGTTAAGTGTCTGTGTGTTTTCCCACTCTTTTTTTCATTTGACTATTCCACGTTTTAATTAACCATTAGATCTCTATCAATCATTGGTGACAGCTGCAACCACTAGATCATTTGTTGGTCTATTTAAGTCTTGTGTAGTGTGTTTTTACTTGTCAGGTATTGTAACATATATGTCTGTTTGTTTAGTGTGAATTATAGTCATCTGTATTTCAGAATAGCATATTTTTTATGTAATTTACTCTGGAGCATTCCTTTAAGAATTTTTCAACCCATGCAGGATTTAGTGTAGCGGCCTAAGCTCCCACCTCCAGTCCACACATGCCCCCTGGCGATGAGGGTTTGAACCTAGGTTCGAGCGACTGTCAATTCTCATCCTCTCTGTCTGCCCCATCTATCTCCCTAGCTTCTGCTTCCAACCTTGAATACACTTTTGAATATGTATAACATTATGTAGTTGATAGAAATTGGTAACACTTCATTTTACGGGGTACTTGTTACAGTGTAATTACAGTCATAAGTACACTGTAACAAGATTGTAACAAAGTGTAACAACCCACTGTTACCATGAGTAAAAGCTTGTTACCATGAGTAATCCATTCCTTTAATTTTTATGTGCATGCTGTGTTGAAAACATTACGTCAACATTGTTGCAAACATATGCCCAAAAAATGAATTGTGAATTCTGTGTTAAATTTGGTTGAGTTTATAGCGAACACTTTGTACAACTTACTGACAAGCATAGTAATGTTGATGTAATGTTGGTAACACTTTATTTTGAGAGTCCATCTCTAGATGCTCTACATATTATCTGCATACTGTCAACAACATTTTAACAAACTATCTACTAACCCTAACCCTAATCCTAACCTTAACCATTCCCCTTATGTTAAACCTAACCTTAACCATTACCCTAAAACATATTCTGAACTTACCCCTACCCTTAAAATACACAATTAGTTGCTTATCAACAGATGGTTTGTTGATAGTTTGTTGATAGTCATATCATCAACAAACCATCTGTAGAGCACATACAGATGGAATGTCAGACTCTCCAAATAAAGTGTAACCGTAATGTTTCCATAACTAAAATATCCGGACCACCAACTATACAAGAGCAAGAAAAAAGTTTATTCAAGTTTGATTCATTGTGATAACATTTTATTGTACCAGTTGAATTGAATGACAACAAATCAGGTTAAACAGTCATTTAACCTAGACAGTGCAAAAAAATTGTATAGGTGCAAATATGAATGCAGGTGACGTTGTGACAGGAATACAGGATATCTGTGTAAATACAGTAATATTATGACAAAATATACTATATGAGGATGGGGAGTAAGTGACTTTATAAGTGTTGATTTAATTTTAACTAGCTAAGTCCTGTGTAACAAATAATACTGAAACTGTACCAAGGCATACATTATGTGACATGTAATCATGAGTGTACTATTACAAAAATGCTCTAATCTAAATTGATTTTCCAAATACCTTAAAATAAGCACAATGTTTTCAAAATGGGTAATGCACTGTACAAACCAGGAAGAGTTGTGACGTTATGTACAGTTAAACTTGTTGTTACTGCAATGAGAATACAGGATCAAGCAACAAAGGCTATTCAAGTTTGATTCATTTATTGTTGAATGACAACACATTCTGCAGCTGGTACTGACATTATAGTTATGCAAACATTAAATCAACATTACAATGATTTTAAAAAATGTCAGTGAGTTGTATAAAGTGTTTGCTATAAAACCAACCAAATTAAACATAGAAGTCACAATTAATTTTTTGGGCATATCAACAAGCTCAAAAAAGTGATCATTGTTACACATGTGTAGGTACATATCACAATTAAGTCTAGTTGCATTATGTATTTAGACTGTAACAATGGGTTGTTACACTTTGTTAGAATACTTGTTACATTGTACTTATGAATGTTACCCAAAAATCCATGTGTTGAGTCAATAGTATGCATGTTAAAGGGGTTTTGTTTGTATCTGAAACAGATAAAAGCAGAAGGAAAATCAACTCAAGTTATACAACTTATACCTATGAAAGGTATAAATGATATGAAAAATCTCACACAAACCAGCTAAACCAGACTGCTTGAACAGATTGGGATTCCTATTGTCCATAACCAGATATTCATGGACCATCTCAAACTTCATTCTCTCCCCCATTGCCCCATTGCTATCTCATTGTCAATTTTGCCTATGCATCTCCGCTTTTCTCCCCGTAGACACCCTATGTCTCTCACAGTTTCCTTTTCAGGAAACCAGCTCAGACTGCCTTGAAAACAAGGCTTTAGGATGAGCAAAAACTGGAGGGAAACCATAGATTAGGGTGTGTTAGAGGACTCTAGTGACCAAAAGTGAGTTTAATGGACATCGCCAGTGAAGGTAGGATCAAGGATCAAATTATTATTTTCAGGTCATCAGGAGTGAAAAGGAAATGAACAGTGCATTCTTTTTCCTAAGATTTTTGGTATATTACTGCCATCTGGTGGTCACAATAAAGGAATTGCTTTAAAGATTGGCTTTGCTATGAATATCAATGAGTGGGCATTCAAGGAGTGATGTATGCCAGTACACTTCGCGATGCACTACTACACCTATTGTGAAAAATCTCTAATCACATACCACCTTCCCTTCTGCATCCCAAAACCTAAGGCCTGAGATCATGCCATTTCTAGGCCATTTGGACCATTAACCTAGAAAATAAATTATAAAAAACAGAGTAGAGATTGTGGAGTAAATTGGCTTAGCCCTGCCCATGGTTGATGGGTAAAGATTGGATGGAGATCTTTTCACATCACGCTCTAGCAATTTCTGGTAGGTCAGTTGATCGCACACTACAACGTGATGCCTTGATCAAGAGCAAAACAGTAAAGATGTTGACACCCCAATCTAAAGCACCAGCTCTGGTTCGTGTTTGATTTCAAGTCAAGCACTGATAAGCATTCACTAGTAAGATTTCCACAATGGGACAGAAGAGTGAGTTGCCCAAAGTAGTTGGGAAATTCTCAACCATCTGGTCTAAAATTATGATTGGAATCAACACGTCTACAAAACTATTTTAAGTAGTAAAATTGATTTCCATATTCATAAACTGTGTAGCTACTATAATAAATTACGTCTTAAATATGGGAAATTATGCCACTTGTTGTTTCAGGGGATGGTCATGAGAAAATCGTTTTATTAATGGGAAGGCGGGGTCTTGTTTCTGTTTTATTCCTTTGACTTCTCTGTTTTCCTCAGACAGAGGCAACAGCAGCGTTGTATGTATCAGCGGTTCGTTGCTGTCCGCAAAGATTGGGTTCTTTCTGAAATTCGTCTCTGGTGACCTCACAGTACCTGCAAAAATAACGAGAATGACTAAAGTTTTCAGAAAAACCCACCAATGCGGTGTGACCCTAAAATATCCCCTGCAATACATTACAATGCCCCTTGGACTGTTTCCCCTCCTGCAGTGACTCAATTTTCTTCAAAATGTTTCAGATCCAATAACATGTCAGCAAAAGCTTTAGCACATCCAAATTGTTTTAGGTCATTCTCTCCACACAGCAAGACTAGGGACATATGATCCGTGTTAGACCGCACATGAACAGCCAAATTTGTCACAGAAAGATAAACAGCGAGAACTTTGTGTCTTTTTTGCTGAGCTGAGAGGATTGACTACTTCAAATGTGTCTTGGTATAAAATAAGTTGCAGGCCTCCTGGGTTTGCAATGAAGAACTGGTTGGACTTGAATGCTTGTCCGTCACAAATGTCACTAAGAAAGCATGCATCTGTTTCATTTGACTGTTGCAACACTGAATTCTTCCAAAATTCTGATTCTAGTAAGCTAATCAATGTTTGCTTCACAGGTATGTAATAAGCAATCCTTTGTCTCATATTTTTATATCCTAATCTAACTACCTTGGGCTCTACATATTTAAACATGCTTTTAAATGTCTGAGCTCTTGCATAGGTTGTTCTCAGTGGGCCTTTGTGAGATGAAGAGAACAGATCAGAATTCTTAATACAATCACAGACTTTTCCCATCAAATCATCAGTTAGATTTAACTCATCTTTCAAGAGTGAGTGTAATTTGCTCAAAGTGTAATCAAGGCCTAATTCATGTACATTTTGCATCTCTTCAACAATTATCCGTATTGTTGAAGCTGGAAGTAGGAGCTGCCCTTGCAGTTGTAGAACAAGCAAACATTCCTAAGAAATCTTTTATTGAAATTCGGTGGCAATTAATTTCCTTCTTCTGTTGCATCTAAAGTCTGGGATAAGCAGTGGCAGAGCAGTGGGGTGCGATTTCTCTGTAAATAACATTTATGTTATTCACTGAACATTGTAGATGTTTCCTAGACAAGTGAGCAGTAAATGATGACTTCAAAGTAAATGTGCTTTGACAACCAGCCACTGGACATGTCACAGATCTTCTCTCCACTAAATGTCTTTTTAAGTGTACAAGAAGTTCCTGCACTGTATGAAATCGGTCCGAACACAGCGACATGGCGCAAATAAAATTTGATACAATGGCTGTGCCAGTGTTAGCACTAACTGACGGCGCTGGCACAATGGCCCTCATTTATGAAACGTGCGTACGACCTAAAACAGGCGTACGACGGGCGTACGCCGATTCCTACGCAAAGCAAGAGATTTATCAATTTGAACGTGATCGTAGGCTGCGATAAAATCTCACGTCTGGTCTGACTTCGTGTACGCAAATTCTATAGTGTGACTAGCGGTGTTCAGTGAATTGTTGAACGAGACTACCCCATATTGCAAATGACATTTCAGAATTACAAATTAATTGTATACATCACATTGCTAAGTGTGTTATTTGTTTTCCTGGCTGAAATTAGGCAAACAACAATTTCAATCAAATAATATATATTTATATATGTTATTTAAACAAGCGCTTTGGCAGTCCTGTAGTCGAAGCGATTGCAGATCTGGAGGACCTTAATGCGCGCTCTTTACATTGGGATCTTTCAGCGGGAGATCAGGGACAGGTCTGGTATATCGCATTTAACAATAGTCGAAGTATGCCAGCATTTTTGGTATATTCAAACTATGATTCAAAGACAATTTTATGAGATTGATGGGTTTCCAATAGGGGCGAATCGGGCAATTGATTGTACTTCATCTGTAGCCACCATCCATGAATGATTACGCATTTATCAATCACAAAAACTTTATTCAATAAACGTTCAGATCATATGTGATGCCAGGATGTTTGTTCTGAATATGGTAGCCGGTGGCCGGGTGGGACACGCGGTTACAGGGCGCACTGCAAATCTCCAAACAAACAGGAGCGCAGGTTCAACAGTGCGCACACACGCACACGAACCACAGTGGAGTGATCGGTTTCCTCAAGGGCAGGTGGTTCTGTGTAAGCGGGGTGGGGTGGGGGGATTGCTATACACACCAGAGCAGGCCTGCAACATAATTATGGCATGCGGGGTTCTCCACGATATTGCGCTGGAGAATGGTGCCATTCAATGAAGATCAGTGGCCACAACAGCCACCACTGGGCTCTACGAAGGAGAAAGGATCTTATTCTGCGCTTCTAATATAGTAAGTGCTATCTTGTGTAAGAAAGCTAGGGTGACCTTTTGGTAAAGGGCTTATAAGGGCTTGTAATACCATCAAATAAGCTTTGCATGAGATCTAATTCATTTTTTCTGCTCTGCCTGCCTAGAAAACTCAGACCAAAAAATAATTAATTAATTTGAAATGCACTTCAGGTTCTCGTTAAAAGTTTTCAATGACTGTAGCAGTAACCTCAGTCAACACCACATTTTCCTTTAACAATCGATGCCTGATTTTAAACTTCCAATTAATACCAAGCGGTTGGCCGGCACCTGAGACCTGAGCGTTTCTTTTTATCTCAGAGAAATTCCTTTTCTTTTTATCCCAGAGAAATTCCTTTTCTTTGCCGGATTTCGCTTATCCATGTCGTAAATTCTAAGGGCAAGGCCTCGAATCCGTGCATAAATGTGGGCGTGATATTTAAATTACGATGGATTTCAACTGTCTGATATATCAACGCCCGTTAATTCGTACGCTGGAATTGGAATGATACAAATGTTTTGTAAATCATACGTGAGTCTCGTCGTAAGATGATTTCTGCGCTCAGATCTACACTGGTTTCTACGCACGTTTGATAAATGATGGCCACTGTGTTTTCGATAGAAGTGACCCTTAAATGCTGCATATGTGCAAAATGTCTGCCTGCAATCAGTGCTTGCACACTTAAAAACACAGCGTGGTTTGTTTCTATGAATCCTACAGTGCAACACATAACCCCTCAACGTTTGCAATGTTCTGCCACAAAAATGACAATCAATCATGTTCAAAACTACTTTCTTATCATCTAAGAGCACAATGTTTAACCGATGCTACCACATCTGTAGACGATGCAAGCAAGTCCACGTGGGAAGCTTAAAGGTCCAGTGTGTAATACTTCTCAGGATCTATTGACAGAAATGCAATATAAGATCCATAACTATGTTTTCAGTGGTGTGTAAAAAAATTACGTAATGAACCATTCTGTTTTTATTAACTTAGATTGAGGCATTTATATCTACATAACCGCAGGCACCCCCTTTTATGGAGATCACTGTATTTTGTCGTCATGTTTCTACGGTAGCTGACAGCGAACAAACAGCGCTACAGGGCGTTTCCTCACTACCTTGAAAGAGAAGAAGAAGACCACGACGTAGTAGCAGCAGAAGAAGAAGAAGCTTTAGCAAACAAACAGCGCAACAGGGCGTGTTTCCTCACTACCTTGAAAGAGAAGAAGAAGAACACAACGACATAGCAGCAGCAGCAGCAGCAGCAGCAGAAGAAGAAGAAGCAGAAGTTGCATGTTTCCAACTAGTAGTAGAACCTCTCCTTTATTAAAAGTGGAATTTTGAACAAATGGAGGACCACAACTATTGTTTAGCACAAGAGCCGACTAAGGGTGAATCTGAACTCTGCTTTTGACCGCAAAACAGTACATTAGCCTACAGCATAACAGCTCATATTAGCCAGCTAAACATTTACTACCCTGTTTGAAAAAATATGTAACGTTAGTTGGATTGTTATTTCGACTGTTGTTCTCCAGAGCTTCGGCTTCGTTTGGTAGACAGAAATGCGTCCTTTGTGTTTGTGACAATCAGCTGATTAATACAATTAGCAATAAACTGTAACATTGCATGGAGCATGGTGGCTCAGATTAGCAAGCTAAATGTTTACTGCCCTGGTGGAAAACATTTATTTTTACGAGAACAACACTGTATGCCTATCAAGTGACTAATTATGCTTTTTGTCAGAGTTTGCATTAGAAACAACGTATTTGTTTATATTGCTTCTACGGTGCATACAAAAGTTACCACAAGCTCAAATTATGGCTGTTATGTTACACACTCTTGGCTTACGTTTTCCATGTTGTCTGTCGTGCTCATACTTGCACTAGTTGTGATAGTTTTTGGGATGTTCAATTTACTAGGCCAGATGAGCAAACCCTACCAAGATGTAACACATTGTGTATTACAGTAAAATAATGTATTACATGTAATGTATTACAGTCGTATGCGACTCTGTCATGTAGCACTTCATTTATTGATGCTGCTGTTGTTTGTCCAGCTACGAGGGAGGTCCTGCAACATCGACTCCCTTGAAGAGAAAACCTTTGCAAGTCCCATCTCCAGCATTGTCTAGCATTGGAGCTTCTAGTGGAACAGACAGCTAAGTCATGCATAACAATATATTAATTTTGACCTAATAGCTTTGATTAGAGACATAAACTTTATTATTAGTGTGTAATTTTATTTTACTTATGGTCTATCTACTGTTGAATGAGCATATGTGGGATATACACAACTTGCTCTGGTTATTCTTCACAGAGATGAGCATCTTGATGTCATTCCAGAAGCCACAGAAATTCAGGGCCTTGAACAAAGGTAACATGTACACATAACTTTTCGCCCTCCTATTTCTTTTCTCCAAATTTTCACTATATGTTTATTTATTTGTAATGTTTTTTGCAGCTTACATGACATGAGCATTGTTGAGGAGAACTTGGAAGAAAATGTTTTCAATGAACAGTTTGTAAGTAGTACTTCCTAATTACATGTATTATTTTTCAGTGACATTATTTGAGAACTTGTTTTTATCTGAAAGTTGTCCTTTGTACAGAATTAATTGACCACAGAATGTCCTTTGTGAAGATGACATCATAGGTGTGAGAGCCTCCATAGTGTATGAAAACTGCTTAACACAACTGGCTACATTTCTGATCCTGCCTGTGGATAAATGCACTGGCCTTCTGAGGACTGGTGCACCATGCAACTCTGTTGCTCCCTTTGAGATCAACATCACCACCAAGGGCACAGCAGCTACTATCGCATGGGTAAGTCCAGACAATCACAGGATATCACAACTTTAAATTAGTGTAAAATGAAAGGTTATACTAAAAGCCAGTGCTGTACATGACAACAGCAAATATTTATTCTGTGTGACTTTAAGATCTGTCCTAATGGACACAGCTTGTGGAGGTGGTATTCCCAGCCTGTGATGAAGTTTGGGATGCAAGCTGGAGATTTTCTCTTTTCCACCAACACTTTGTTGTCTGGCAACAACTACGCAAAGGTTGCCCTCATGTTCAAATTCATGAACATGGGGATGGTGAACAGGAACACCTTCTTCTCCATTCAGGACACTTACTGCATCAATACAATAAAGGACTTCTGGGAAGAGAGAAGGACAGAGGCTCTTTGTCGCCTTCAAGGGAAAGATGTTGTTGTCCTAGGTGTGTATTTGAAACTGTAGTACATATCATAGCTATTGGATACACTAAATTACAGTATGACTGTATGCAAGCAACTAATGACTGTTTTTCTGTTGAATTATATTTAAAAAATTACAGCGGATGGCAGAAATGACTCTCCTGATTACCGTGCACAATACTGCAGCTACACCACCATGGAGAACGACACCAAGGAGATCATACATGTTGCCACCATAGACAAGCGGCAAACATCATGGAACTCTGTCGTCATGGAGAAGGAGGGTTTTATCCGGACTATGGACAAGCTTACATCAGAGATAAAGCTAGTAGAGATCTGCACAGATGCTCATGCCCAGATTGGTGTCCTTATGAGTAAGTATTCATGTTATATATTGTATGAATGCATGTGTATAACAGCAATATAAATATCATAATAACATGACATTTATTTACCCCTTCATAGACCCAGACAAAGGCAAATACAAGGCCCTTGGAATTCATCACAGTCTGGACATGTGGCATGGTGCAAAGAACCTTGCCAAAAAAATAGCAGCAGTAAGTGTAATAACTGGCTCATGTTGTGATAGATTTATTAACCATAAAGTTACTATTCTCTACATCAGGGTTATTGAACTATGTGCAGTTGATTGATGACAGTATGGAAGTTTTTATTGCACTGGAAGACAACAGATTTTGTTTACTTTCCTCTGCCAAGTGTGTAATTCATTCTAGGCATTTGGTCTAGTCCTTTTGTGTTCTTTTTTTGCGGGGTGTTGAACATTTTCACTTTCACCTCTACACACAGACTATAGTTGAATGCCTGTATTTTACAGTAATATTCTTTTTTCTCTTCAAGGCAGCAAAGATAAAAGGACAGTCCAACTGGCTGAAGGACATATTCAACCATTTTTGGTGGTGTTGCAAGACTACTGACACACCTGAGCAGTTTCTTGTAAGTAGACAATTTTATTAGATCTTTGAGTAATTGCATTAATTGCTATATTAAGGACATATTAATAGTGCATTATGGGTTGGCATCCTTCACCATGTCTGCAACATTCACACCTGGACTATGGGAAGCTGCCAACACGGGCCCCTTGAATCGGAGCAAATGCGGGGAAAGATGTGGATCCAGAGAGACTCCCAGTGCCACAAAGCTTTAGTGGATATAGTTCTCAATAAGAGGTGGCAGAAAGATGTTCACAAATATCTGCGATTCAGGTAGTGTGGCTATACTTTTTCACACTTATGTATATTAGTACACAGAAGTATGTATTTGTTTGTTTGTTTTATCAGATCGACTGCAGACCTAGAGTCCTTCCACAATCATATCCTGATGTATGCCAGCAAGCGCTATGCTTTCAGCCCCCCAGTTTATGAGGCAAGAATTCTGCTTGCTGCTTTGGACTATAATTTTCACCGGAACTGACCAACAATGAAAACGTTGGACGGCAAAGAGATGTATGTTTTACACTTATATAATATTCCCATTCATAGTACAATATTCAGCCAAAGTTTTATATGACTGATTGTCTTTACACTCAAGGTTGTCTCTTGTTCTACTTAAAAACTGATATTAAATGGTTGTAATTTATGTAATTTCAGTTTCAACAGACTGTATAAGAAGAACGCTAGAAGATGCAGCTTATACGCCTTGAAATCTGAAAAAACCTACGGATACATTTCCGAGTTGCAAAGAAGGATTGTGAAAAACAGACTCACAAGTGGAGTGGGGATGCCTAGAAGGAGGAACCTTCGACCAGATGACCCCAGACAGCTTGGTTTGGTGCCTCCTGTACCTGCACCAGCCACATCAGACTTGTTGCAGAGACAAGTCAGAAGAGGTCTAGGTAAGTTACACAAATGTGTTGCCTATGTGGTACCATATTACATGTCACTAAATGATATTTACATTACAACACAGTCAGTAACTAGGTTTGATGGCACTGTCTTCAACCAGCATCTGATGTAGAAGGATCCCCATAGAGGAGATCACCTTGCATGTGTCCTGGTACTTGTCAGGCAGGATCACAACAGAAAGAACTTCAGTTCACTGACAAAGTCATAGATTTTAATCTTCATAAAGGGAAATACTCTATATTAACATTAAATTATTTTCCTACCCTCTTCCAGTGGTTATTTGATGTTTTTCTATTTTGTACACGTTTCACTTCATTCTGCTAAGTACACTGTGACCAGCACAAATTATTTTCAGTACGTAGCCTAAACTACAGTTTTACAATTTTGAACAGTAATGATAAGGCTACAGCTGTCCCGTTATGTAAATATAAATATCTAAAAGTGGTATTGGAAATGTTATGGCAAAGTTAGAAATTGTCATACTCCCATAAACACATAAAAAACTTGTGCTTCTATTTCTTACCTTTTCTTTTTTCAGTACCATAGAACTGCAGTTGAACAACGATAACACAATATATAACTATAAAACATACATCAAATTTAAAGAGGGGAGAAATATGAATATATATATAGAAATGTAATAATAAATACAATGTTAACTACTGTAATTCCTCAAACAAAAACCGGTAGTCAATTAAACGCTGGGCCTCTGATAGTGGCTGGGGGCGTGGTCAACACAGACAAATAAAGGTCGGTCTTAAATAAAGGCCGGGGGAATATTACGAGTGGATAAACTCCTATAGGTGCCTTTCATATAATGTGCATTCCAGTTAAGCGTAATGTACATTTCTATCACTTTAATAGATTCAACAATATATTCATGCTATTTTCGGATTATGGTACTTCTGCTCCTGCGAGCTGCCGCTCCGTAGGTTTTTGTTCCAAACCTAATTTAGCACAAGTTTCGCTACTCACTACCAGTTTGAAATGCTAACTCAGGGTAGTCGTAACTCGGGTTGGACGGAACATTTACAGAATGCCAGTTCGCGGGAGCAGGAAATGGTATCGCTGTGTATAATTGTCCTACTGGTATTTCAGTCAATGCGGCTGTACGTCTTACTCATCTTGGTGTTGTTTGTATTAACGTACAGGTAGATTTCAGTAACTACATTGGAAATAACATGGCTCCTTTTCAGTGCAAGCGATTGACTCTTCAACAACTTTCTTCAACTACGTATTGGATTTGGAACGGTTACAAGAAGTGTTGACATTGTGATAACAACGTAATGCAGCAATAAAAGGCAAACTGGAACAAGGATTTACACAAAAATATAGCCAATTATACTTATCAAACAGGAAATTAGAAATAAAGGCCTGCCTCTAACAAAAGCCTGCTTCAAATAAAAGCTGGTTGCCTTCTGCAATAGAGGTAAATAAAGGCCCCAGTCTTTATTTGAGGAATTACGGTATGTACATTTGTTTGATGCCTTGAGAATGCTGAGGCAGGTGTGGAACTGTGTGACCATGCGAGAGGGCCTGGAAGGAAATTCACAGTCCAGAAATAAAACTTGTGTAGTGTCCTTGAGGATCAGGGAACTTGTCCCTGATCCGCAAAACACAACAACTGGGGATGACAAGTTGGTTTCCCTGCCCTAAAGCTCCATGTTGCCAAAAGATGAAGTGTCTATAGGCACCATAGCGGTACTCCGTGTTGTCATCTCCAGGCTCCCTGATGTTGCCTAATGCCATAATGTCCTCTCGGTACTGCCTTTGAATGTGAATAAACACTTCTTTAAGGCAGTAGGTACAGTAGTCAGTAGCCTACTCACACAACTGAACTTTCCCAGTACACGATCACACATTGGAACAGAAGTGTACTGTGAACGAGAATTCAAACAGCTGTTGCCTTCAGCAGACACTTTCAGCAAACTGCTGCAGTAACATTATTTTTTCCCTGATCGTTTTTAAATAAACTCAGAGCAGCAAAATTAGAGCAAATCTGAAATGAAAAGACATACATGCAGGCAAAAATGATATGGTAGCATAATGTATGTGTTAAAATACGTTAATCACAAATCCGATATATGATTGACCATTATTCTTTTCCAGAAATACATTTGGATTAAATGAATAGAGCTCAACCTAGGTAAACATTGCAAAACAATGTCTGTGTTTTGATCAACTATTTGACAAAGTGCAACTTTTCACTAGCTAATTTTAATAAAGAAAATAAAAAAAAAATTACATTCGTAATGTACACATTTCCAACCTTTTTAAAAACAATATTGAGATATTTTAGTTGTTATAAGCAATTAAATATAGAGAGAAATTCATTTTATGGAGCTATAAAAGATTCATATAACCTAGCCCTAATTTATTTCTTCAGTTAGTAGTGGGAAATGAGACCAAATCATAAGTTTGCTGTGCTGAATCTCTAGATACTGTTAGTCAAATATGTATTTCTTAACATAGATTCAAATTGGTTGTCTGGCAACCTATGGCTTGTAAAATAACAGTCTATGATTGGAACATCAGAAAGAAGGTCCAGAATCCCATGCTGGTGAAGACAGGTACTCCAAGGTTGTGTTTTCTGGGTGGGTGCAAAAAACACACAATTAATGATCTTTGGCTATAACAACAAGGCGACAAAAATCTCAAAATGGAATTTTGGAGAAAAGACTTATCCCAAAAATCAACATTTTGACAATGTTATTCCAACAATTCCTGATTTTGCACTGCCCCCTATAGGCCAAATATGGTTTCCCGTTGAATCCCTCACCTGATTCGCATACTACAGTTCTTCACCTTTCCAGAGATACGTCACATGTCCAAATCTACTGTGGAATTTTAGAGAAAAGATATATCCCAAAAATTAACAGTTTGACAATGGTATTCCAACAGTTCCTGAATTTGCACTGCCCCCTATTGGCCAAATATGGTTTCCCGTTAAGTCTCTCACTTGATTCACATACTACAGCTCCTCACCTTTCCATTAATACCTCACATGTCCAAATCTACTGTGGAAATATGGAGAAAATATTTATCACAAAAATCAACATTTTGGCAACAATTCCTGACTTTGCACTGCCCCCTATTGGCCAAATGTGGTTTCCCGTTAAACCCCTCACCTGATTCACATACTAAAGCTCCTCACCTTTCCAATGATACCTCACATGCCCAAATCTTCTGTGGAATTTTGGAGAAAAGATTTATCCCAATAATCAACATTTTGGCAACAATTTCTGACTTTGCACTGCCCCCTATTGGCCAAATGTGGATTCCCATTGAATCCCTCACCTGATTCACATACTACAGCTCCTCACCTTTCCAATGATACTTCACATGTCCAAATCTTTTGTGGAATTTTGGAGAAAAGACTTATCCCAATAATCAACATTTTGCAACAATTCCTGACTTTGCACTGCCGCCTATTGGCCAAATATGGTTTCCCACTGAATCCCTCACCTGATTCACATACTACAGCTCCTCCTCTTTTCAATGATACCTCACATGCCCAAATCCACTGTGGAATTATGGAGAAAAAATATATCCCAATAATCAACATTTTGGAAACAATTCCTGACTTTGCACTGCCCCCTGTTTGGCAAATATGGTTTCTCGTTGAATCTGTCACTTGATTTACATACTACAGCTCCTAACCTTTCCATTGATACCCCACATGTCCATATACAATGTGGAATTATCGGGAACATTAAGCTCATTTGCTGAAACAGGCATTTTTTAAGGGGGAAGCAAAACTTACGGAGAATCTGAGGCAAATGTGGAGCCAAGTTCAGCGTTGTTTTATTTCTGCTGTAAATTTGGGCATTTTGCCATAGAGGTCTATTGAAATTGCTCATTTCTGCAGCCAGCCTCAAGTGGCCATTTGATGAATTTTTTGTATTTCCTTGTTGGCTTCATTTGTCAGCCTCAGAGTTTGCCCATTGGTCTGAATACGTTGGTTCAAAAAGAGAAAAACATACAGATAATAGTTGTTGCTACAGTAGCTGAGTCTTTAATTTGTTGATGTGTACCAGATACTGTTCTACCCAACTGCCCATTCCCTTCATTTACCGTTCAACTTGCCATGTTTTCAAAATAAATGGAAACAAAACCACAGAAAGGAGGGGTGCATTGGTTAGAGGGTAGATCACTGGTCTGGATATTTGACAGACATTTACTCCGGATCCAGCGGTGCCTCTGAACTCAGTTTCCCAGCCTGAAGGCAGTCAAATACGGTTAGCTCACCTCAGAGGCACCGGTCTTAACTTCCAGGAGTATCAGTTAGGAACCGTCAATAAATTACCTTTTCAATAACACAAAATGCTTGATTTTCTTCAATACCTTTTATTTCATGTGATCAAGTGACCCCAAACAATGCATAATTGTAGTACAACACTAGACAAACAAGACACACCTCTTTATGTTGGATTTTAATGCTTCCTCTATTTTATATTAATATTTTTATGAAATAACAGCAATTTCCCATGGAAGTGTCTTGATTTTCTTCAATAGCTTCCATGTCATGTGACCCAGTGACACCAAACTGAGCTAGAATTGTATTACTACACTGGACAAACAAGACACACCACTTTTTTGTTGGACTACTGCTTTCTCTATTTTATATTAATATTTCTATGAAAAAACATAATTTTCCTGTAACGTCCAGCCAGTGTGGCTGGCGTAATGAACTGAGATATGGACTCCTGTCAGTATTATGGATTCTTGTGTCTGGTGATTCTTTAGTTCCCCCTTGTGTTTGTTTCAATGCATTGCATGGTGTTTTATGTTCCCCAGTTCTGTGTCTTTTTAGGTTCAAGTTCCCGCTCCTCATTTCTTAATTCAGTGCCCAGGTGTTTCCATTTATCCCTCGTTTAGTTTCCTATTTAGCTTTTGTATTTTGTTTAGTCCCTTGTCGTTCATTGTTCCTGTTACGTTGTACCTGCATGTCCCGTTTTTAGTTCTATGATCCTGTTTTGCCCCTCGAGTCAGTTTAACTTTATTCCAAGTCCTTATACAATAAACCACATTTTGATTTATTGCATCCCCTTTGCGCATGCCTCTTATTCTCTCTAAATGGAGGAGTACTGTGACAGAATGAACGACCAATCCAACACGAGTCAGTGAAGAGGTAACGCTGCTCCGAGGAGACCGTTCCTCTCTCTCTCTGAGGGCGACATGTCGGTGTAGATCTCGACCGGATCAATCAACGGATCTCTGACCAGGCATGGGCTATGGGCTACTCCCAGGAGGACGTTGAGTATGACGCCGATGGCTTAGCCTGTTTTGGTTGTCTTTGGCTCATGGAGGCTTCTGACGGCACCTTTATGCCTCGTCTCCATTACAGGGCCACCTAGGCCATTGTAGGCGGTTCTAGGTACGCTTTAAAACCAGGCCTGGGGGGGTTTGCGTGTCCCCACTGCCTTCGAAGTTGAACAGGGCTACGTTTACTTCCCGGGAAGATTTGATGATTTTACGTTGTCAGCCGATGACGCGTATTGTTTTTGAGTTTTCGACAGACGACGTGCTGCTTTGAGGCAGTGATTATTTGTTATTGAAAAATAGACTGATGGCATGCTATTAGCTATATTTTTAAGCAATATCAAGGAACAAAAAAGTGTAATGCAAGGAGATAATCACTCCAGCAGAGCGTAGAAAGGAACGGCCTAGAGAGGTAATGTAACGTCGTTATTTCAGAGACTATAACCTGTGTTTATATTCAGTTATCCATTGGGTTGCTAGCTAGCTAGCTAGCTGTGTACGTTCCATGTTTTCCTGAGGAATATTTCACTCCATGCAACTGTGTTTTTTTAGTGTTTACTAAAACTACATATTAAACCTTAAAAAAATTGCATTGCAAAATGATGTCTGGTTCCACATAGTTTGCTTTTAATGTCCTGATCATTCAGGAAAGTGATTGATTTCGGTTCTGGGGGAAAGTTTATTTATGGCGACTGTTTTAACAGACAAGCTGTATCTAGAATGTAATATGCAGCAATTAAAATATTTCTAGACTGTTGGCTATGGAAACTGACTAGGAATGCATATGAAAATGTATGTGAAAATATTCCTTCAAGCTCGGAAACATTGATAGCAAAGACATGCATTACTGTACAAAC
>JACXGM010016007.1:0-20853 GCA_016801145.1 Umbra pygmaea
TGTGTGTGAGTGACTGTGTGTGAGTGAGTGACTGTGTGTAAGTGACTGTGTGTGAGTGACTGTGTCTCACCCCCTATAGAGAAAGCTCCATCGTCTGTCCTGTGGATCAACAGGTTTGAGATGTGCAAGGTGATGGGGCTGGGTTCTGGATCAGATGGGTTGTCACGGGGACCATCATCCTGCACAGAGACACACAGATGGACACCTCCACACCCAACTGACATGCAGTGACTAATAACGTGAACTTTGAAATTGACTTGAGGGGGTGTGTGTGTGTCTACCTTCAGCTGTACGTGTGTGTCCCTCACACTGATCTCCATGGGAAGGACCTGTGGGGCGGAGTCATCTTCCAGGAAGTGAGCCAGGTTCCTAAGCGACGACATAAGGAAGCTGGCACGGTAGCCTTGGAGACGCAGCTGGAGGAAACCATTGGTCTCAGCCAGTGGGGAGTGGGCGGCTGCACAGGGCCCGCTCTCCAGCCGAGCGCTGACCTCTGGGTTATGTGGGCTCCCAGCTGAACTGGACTCCACACCGCCACCTAGAGACAGGGAGGAAATAAGAACCATTCATATCACACAGGAATAAATTCCCATTAACAAGAACAGTCATAGCCTGGCTGCAATACAACCAGCAGAGTAACGTCTCAGCGGTGCTGTTTGGCAGATAAACAAACAATCGCCTTGTTGCTGATACTCAGCATGCTGGATGCATTTCTAACAGTTTGCCAAATGTATAATCCTATAAAGTACTTTCAAGGGCAGCAAAGCACCACAGAGCCCAGTTGAAATACACTGAGATATTAACGCATCCCCTCTTCCTCAGAATAGATGGAGAGATTGTGGGAGGAGCCGATGACAGGGGAATGAGAGAGAGGGAGAGAGAAAAAATTACTGGAGTAGAAAGAGGCACATTTAGAAAGGAGTGATTACTCTTCTGTAAAAAACTGAGCTCTCGTTTCAACCACTGAACTGAGACACGAAACCAGAGAGAACACTTACTCATGAAACTGGGCTTTAATATGGAAAACACACACACACACACGTAGGTGCTGACATGCTGGAGACGGGCAGTAACTTGCTCACAACCTGCCGTGCCACAAACAAACACATGACCTGCAGTCTTACACAACACACACACACACACACACACACACACACACACACACACACACACACACACACACACACACACACACACACACACACACACACACACACACACACACACACACAGTGTTTAATGCAGCTGTTAATGGGAGCTTAATGCCTCATTAGTGCTAAAGCAGCCGTCTTATTGCAGTGGTTAGGAGACGAGCACGCGCTCACACGCGTACGCGCACACACGCGCGCACACACGCGCACACACGCGCACACACCTACCTACACATCAAAACACACTACAGCCAACCACTGCAATCACAAATTACATATCATTGGTGTAAAATTGGATAAGGAAACACACTATTAGAAACACAGTATGAAAAAAGAAACACACACGTGTGGACGCTTGTGTTTGCCGACCCATGCCTGTGTTTCACACAAACATCCCCACATACCTTGGCTGTCAAGGGCAGGGGGCAAACCACTGCTGCCCTCAGTGCTGGGTACCATACCTGCAACAAGTTATGAAGGGTCAACCACGTGACCTTGAAGGGTGTGTGTGTGTGTGTGTGTGTGTGTGTGTGTGTGTGTGTGTGTGTGTGTGTTGGCATTATCACAGCCAGAGGGAACACTTCCCTGAAAATTAAGAATAGCAAAAAAGCATTGTGACTGCTGTGTGTGCTTGTTTTTCTACCTGTAGGTGCAATGCATCACTTTCTATAGAGGTTAAGTTTAAAATAAATTACAAGTTGGGTTAGAATTAGGGTTAGGTTTATGTTTATTTAAGTTAAAGTTGGGGTGATTTTGAATGGGACTCCTGTTATGGGGTCCCCACAGCCATATTAAACCGTGCGTCCCTGTCCTCATCTCCTCACCCAGACTGCGATTGCTGAGGTACTGCCGGAGGCTGACGTTGCCCAGCTGTGTGGGTGTGATGCGGCCCACCTCAAGGGCCACGGCCGTGCTCTCCCCGAAAACCTCCATGCCCCCACACACACACTGCACCTTCAGGACCAGCACAGACACCTGGGAAGGGACACGCACATCCGTTCAGACGGTGCTCAGTGCAACAATGGACAGAGTGCATGTGAGTGCGTGCGCTGCTACGTGTGTGTGGTACCATGTCTTTGGTGGGCTCGTCGATGCTCTGGGACGTAGCGCTGACGGTATCAGGCGAGCCGGCACTGTCCTGTTCCGCTATGGCCGTGCCCGCTGCCGCATCACTGGCACTCTCTGGGGCACTCCGCTCGACCAGCGAGTCCTTAAAGCCCAAGACGGACACGTCGTCTACGGACACAATCGGCGAATACAAATGAGTCTGCCGCCAATTAAACTGATGAACGCACAGATGACTCCTGATCATATCAACTCACAACTGCCCTCTACTGACAAAATGATGTACTACAACTCTACATAAAAGCTATTCAAAATGTAATGACATGAAATGGTGGGAAGCCATGAAACTAGAGACTGTGTGTGTGTCCTACCTCTCTCCAGCAGGCTGTATGTGTCTGGGTCTGCGTCCTCCATCAGGTAGCTGTCCATAGACAGGTTGTCCAGTGACTGCAGAGACGGGCTCTTCTTCATGTTCTTATAGGACACGGAGAAACTGGACTGGGAACGCTCCTTCATCAGACGCCCGCTACAACACACACATGCACATGCGTTTGAAGAGCCAATATAACGGGAGACAAAGGCTGACCCATCTCTGGACCAGAACACACCAGAGGAGCCAGCTACTAGAACTAGTAAGAACATTGAATTACTACACACAGACACACACACAACCTGCAGCTGAGAAACACACACACACACAGATCATGCACAGGTACAAAAACAACACATAGATCTTTAAAGGTGTGAGCGTGCTTACAGCCAGGCGGCTCCTATGTCTTACATGTTAGAAATAGAACAGAGGGAGGTTGATCGTTTGGATGAGGATGATGTGAGCAGGTCAGAAACCACTGACAAACTTCCTTTCCTTAGAGAGAGAACACAACACACACCTCTCATGGGTCACAGCAGGCCACACACACCCCAGAGGAGAGTAGCAGAGGGACACACACACCTGTATACGCACACAGGTTAAAATACACACACACCTGTATACACACACACCTTGTAAAAGATCCCGTTGGAACAGAAGTCAGAAACACACAGACAAATGCACATTCTTCCTTGTGGGGACCAGCCACACCTTATTCTCAATCTCCATATCCCCTAAACATGAACAGTAATATAACCTATTCATATCCCCTAAACATTACCCCTAATCAGTGATGGGCAAACAAACATATTATTATTATTATTAATGGTGGCAGCACTAACTCAGAATTTCCTTTTCAAAATAAAAGCCATATTGAAACTTTAAACGCATTCCAACAATGACCTTTATTTTGTGGCTTCAAAAATCTTGAGTGCTGCCAGCCTATTTTGCAGCTATGGAGGTTTGTTCGCCCATTGCTACCCCTAATACTTAATATTAGTAATTACCAATAATATAACCTATTCATATCCCCTAAAAATTACCAATAATATAACCTATTTATATCCCCTAAACATTACCCTAATATAACCTATTCATATCCCCAAAAAATTACCAATAATATAACCTATTCATATCCCCTAAACATTACCAATATTATAACCTATTCATACCCCCTAAAAATTACCAATAATATAACCTATTCATATCCCCTAAAAATTACCAATAATATAACCTATTTATATCCCCTAAACATTAGCCTAATATAACCTATTTATGGCTATGAATAACTTAAGTTTTATTTCTATACTTAATCCAAGCTCCCGTGGGCATTGTCTATATTACATTATAGTCTGTTTTATACAGTATAGAGACTGTAAATGTGTATTATACAGACTGTGTATTATACAGTTGTTCTCATAAGTTTTCATACCCTGGCAGAAATTGTGAAATTTCAGCATTGATTTTGACAATATGACTGTTCATGCAAAATATCTGACTGTTTTGTAAGGATAGTGATCTTATGAATCCATTAATTATCACATAGTTGTTTGGCTCCTTTGTAAACCATACTGATAGCAGAAATCACCCAAATGGCCCTGATCAAAAGTGTACATACCCTTGAATATTTGGCGTTGTTACAGACACACCAGGTGACACACACAGGTTAAAATGGTAATTGAAGGTTAATTTCTCACACCTGTGACATTTTAAATTGCAATGAGTATCTGTGTAGAAATAGTCAATGAGTTTGTTAGCTCTCACATGGATGCACTGAGGAGGCTAGATACTAAGCCATGGGGAGCAGAAAATAACTGTCAAAAAACCTGCGTAATAAGATACTGGAACTGCATAACGTTGAAAAAATAAATAAATAAAAAAGATATCAAAAGCCTTGCAAATGCCAGTCAGTACGGTTCAATCACTTATAAGTAGTGGGTGATTTGGGGATCTCTTGATGCCAAGCCAAGGTCAGGTAGACCAAGAAAGATTTCAACCAAAACTGTGATGATATTGTGCCGCTATGTTGGTCATAATATGGGGGTAACAGTGATGACATTATGCTGCAATGTTGGTCATGATATGGGGGTAACAGTGATGACATTATGCTGCTATGTTGGTCATGATATGGGGGTAACAGTGATGACATTATGCTACTATGTTGGTCATGATATGAGGGTAACAGTGATGACATTATGCTGCTATGTTGGTTATGGATATGGGGGTAACACTGATGACATTATGCCGCTATGTAGGTCATGGATATGGGGGTAACACTGAAGACATTATGCTGCTATGTTGGTCATGATATGAGGGTAACAGTGATGACATTATGCAGCTATGTTGGTCATGGATATGGGGGTAACAGTGATGACATTATGTCGCTATGTTGGTCGTGAATGTGGGGGTAACAATGATGATATTATGTTGCTATGTTTGTCATAAATGTGGGGGTAACAGTGATGACATTATGCCGCTATGTTGGTCATGGATTTCGGGGTAACAATAATGCCCGTAAATGCCTTGAGGCTAGTCATGTGAAAGGTAGTAACAGTAATGATGGTCTGCTGCTATGTTGGCCATGTGTAAAAGGGTAACATGAAAATTGAAATTAGTAATACAAATAGTGTGACCATAGCATTGATATGATATATCAGCATTTTGTGTGAACACAGAATGTATTGTGGTAACAATACCCTCAATAGCTGAACATAATAAATGAATGACTATATGAGCAATGGTGGGATTGAATTTACCTGGACATGGACTGAGGCAGTCTGGCCCCGGGGATCTTCTCATTCCAGTCTTTGGAGGGCAGGTGGTCTGGGATGCTGGGGTCTACCACAGATGTCTCACATTGAGGGGCTTTACAGTTATCCCCAGCTCCCGGCTCCTTTTCTACAGTCCGCTCCTCAACCGAAGCCTCTCTCCCCTCCAAACTTGATCTCCCGGGAGTCATTGCTCCAGTCCTCTCATCCAATGAAACCTTCCGTTGGTGGGCGGAGGCAGGGATGAGAGGGGCGGGGCCTCGCACGATTCCACCTTCTTCTACTTCACAGAGAAGCTGGTCCACCATGCAGCCGCCCTTAACCGCAGCCCCTTCCACAGGCGTCCCTCTGTCGCCCCCCGACACGCCGTCGCTCCCGGTCTCCAGGGTGACCCGGCTCTCCGAGGGGGACATCTCAGACCCCAAGGGGGAGCAGGGGCCCCCAGGCTGGGGAATGGGCTTCAGGAGAAGGGCTACTTCAGCACTTTTGAGCAGAACGCCCACACAGGCGCTGAACGGCTGGTGGTCTGGAGGCGGTTCCGATGGGGTCTTAGCCTTGTCCCGTTTGGAGCCCATCTCCTCCAGGTCTTGCTGCACAGTGTGCTGCAAAGACTTGATGCAGCGCTGCAGACGCATGAGAAACATGTACTGTCTGTGGCTTACCTGCAGAGGAACAGGCCCAGATGACACAAACATGACAAACATGACACGGCAAACTGATTGCGTTCCGACGGAAGTCCGTTGATTTCAATAGAAGGCAATCCGCACCGCTGCTGCAAATCTACCGGATCTGACAAAATGTGGATGTGGTGTGGCGGGTGTGTCGCAAGAGTTGAAATAATCCAACTTGTGCGGTGCATTGCTGTACGGCACCAGAACCGGAAGTTGATGTACCACCGAGGAAGAAATAATACGTCGCTTTCACCTATGGGTTTTTGAGATTGCAAGAAAAGCTTTGACAGCTCAGTATATAGTTTTCGTACCGTCACTGAACACTAAACTGAAAAAGATCCTGCCAGTCGCCTTGCTGGAGGAGGACAGTGGTATGCAACATTGTCCTCCATCTTGAAGAGGCGGAAGATTGATTACGATGTTGATTGCGGTGTACAAGTGTGTCTGCGTGACAGCGCCGTACTTTATCAAGGGTGCCAATAATCTGATCTGAATCAAAATATAAAACAATTAACAATAAATAATGTGTGCCAGTCATTTTGGACCTGACTGTGCACTGAGCTTGTCTGATGAAGCTCATTGAATGATGAAATTTTTTGCATAGTTAAGCATTTAGAATTATCTAGGCTTGTCCTGTCCCTTCTTTAGAAGCTGAAACTAGCAGAATAATATGTCCTACTTAAGTGCAGCAGTGGTTTTGAAATGAATGGAAAGAATAAAGTTTCTGAAAGCTACAAAAAATGCTATCATTTTGGAAATCAGTACTCGTTGCCAGCTGGGTAAGTCTTCTTTCTTATTAGTATTAAGTATTAAAGTATTAAAAAATGTATTAAAAAATATTCCTAGTAGTATTAAAGTATTAAAAAATGTTCCTCAGAACAAGTAACCTTTCTTTACTCCTTAATAATGAAGGCAGTGCAATTGTCCATACCCATAACAATTAAGGCACCCATAAATCGTATTACTGGATTAGATAAAGAAAGCTGAGTTTACCTGCCAGTACAAATAACTGGACTGGAAAACAGAACTCTGACAAAATATTTTTAATTGGTGTCTTATTTAAGGTAGCTTATTAAAAGTATATGTAGCTTATTAAATGATGTAGCTATAACATTATTACAATAAATTCTATATAGATCTTGAAAGCCAATGCTCAAAACCATCTCGAATGCCCCCGACTTTGAGAACTGAGTGATAGAGTGACAGAACCGCATGGCCTCAGTGAACTGATACAGCTGGTAATGGTCCCACAATGGGTTGAAACTGAGTCTCTCAAATCAGCTTGACTGCTTATCTATGAAAACGTCAGCTGACCGACAACTAGGCAACTTACAGCTGGGCAGAGTATCACAGTGTAGCCTGGTCTCATTGGTTAGCAAAGACCCTAGCAACCAAACATCTGGACCAACACAATGTTGTCAGCCCAAACACATACTGGACAAATCAACTCACCTGAGCACTCAAATGCTTCTGCACGTGCACTAACACGTGCGCGTCTGCCTCCTTCCTGGAGGTCGAGGAAGAGGAGGGGATGTTGTCCAGAGAAAGCGGCTTTTGAAGCCCGTTGCTAGGCGGCAGAGTGGTGCTGGTCGCCGTGGCGTGTGCAGCCGTACTGTAGTACTCCTTCAAAAGTCTTTTCCTCTGCAGTCGTCCTGCCGTATCCATAGATTCGCTCCTGGGCAGGCCTGTGGTAGAAAGGGGCATTCCTTGCCCTCCCGAAGCCCCGCCTCTTAGCCTCTCCTGGTGCTGCGCATGTCTGGAGGGCTGGCACGCCCACATAGTGAGGGGGAAGGCGTCCACAAAAGGCTGGGGACGCCCCTTCCCGCAACGTGTCCCTTCGTAGTCTACCCAGAACTGGGCGAAGTGAAACGCCCACAAGTCGGTGGCGGCAGCTGTTTTGAGGGCATCCACACCCATTGTGGGAGCCACCAGCCCTTTATACAAACCCTGCAGCGCCGTGTCCTGCTCGTGAGCATGGCGCAGGAAAATGGGGTGGATCAGCGGGAGGGAGGTGGAGGAGCGAGGGAAGGAGGAGAAGGAGGTGGAGAAGAACTGCTGTTCCTGGAAAGAGACGAGAAGGGCTTCCAGGTTGGAGCGTGTGCAGTTGGGGTGGTGGCGGGTGTTGGTGGCCACCATCTCCGAGCACTGGACAGAGATGGAACGTGGTAGGTCTTTGGGATAGGATGGGTCTCGGTCCGTGGGCACTATTAACTGTTGAGAGGAGAGAGAGGGAAAGAAACATGATCAGGAACCATGTGAGCATATACCATTTCGAGGGATATTATCACAGCTCTGGAAACCCTATGATCAGCGGTTAGCGCATTGATGTCCGCTAGGTAGGGCGCATCCTGACATCAGCTTAGAATACCTCACGGGCACTACGTAGTGTAGCATTCTACCTAGCTATAGAACCTTACCTAGCTAGCTAGTTGTTGCTTTTCTGATATTATTCCATGCATTCATGCCCAGGTACTTTAGTGATCAAATTTTTGTGTTGAATTTTAAATTATGGGTTACTCCTCCATTTTTGATTGTTGCAGCTACAACAAAACAACATGGAACGACATTGGTTGCATGCCAAAAGGTCAGCGACAGTGGGATGTAAGTTTAGAATATTTTAACTTTGACTGCAGCGGAAAAGAGCTCTCCAGATGTTGAGCTGCACATAGGGTAGGGTCGTCGCTAAGTTGGGTGTAAACATATGCTACATAGCAAATAAACATCACAGCCAGAGCAAAATGTTTGTCATTCCGCTCATGTATAGGCCTCTTTAGGGTGTCAAGCTGTGAAATGACTAGATGAGCGTTCCTGTCCCTTATCTACAGTACTCAGGTAAATGAGTACACACCAACAGATGACTCGGAAAATCATCTGTCACTCTTCAGAATTAACACTTTCAATCGAACCGTATACAATAAAATATTCCAGCAACTGTGGTTTATTGGTTACAAATGAGATTAGTCAGTACAAAACAAAAAAAATGTTGTTTTCCACTGAAAATGCTACCATCTCCCCGCACACTAGGTCACTGCGCACTCTTTCAACATGACCCAAAACATACATCCAAGGCCACCGCTGCATTTCCGAGAAGGAACAGGGTGAAAGTGACTCAGTGGCCAAGTATGTCACCTGACCTCAACCCAATAGAACACCTATGGGGAGTTCTGAAAAGACGGGTCGAGCATCATTCTCCATCCAGCAGCTAGGCTCTGAAAGAGCTCATTCTCCAAGAATGGAGAAATATAGACTTGGCAGTATGTCACCAACTTGTTCACTCCATGTCCAGAAGAGTTGGTGCTGTTCTTAAAAATACTGGAGGCCAAAGAAAATATTAGATTTGACAGAATTTGTTGTAGGGTGTACTCATTTTTGCAACACCTCATTTGCATAACATTTATTATTTTCTTATCCCAATGACTTTGGTGACCAACCTTTTATATTCTTCATAAAAGCAAATGTTTCACAGTACTAATTTTTGTCGAATTTCAGCTAATTGTTCTGGTGTTCACTGAGAAATAGAATAAAATCTTAATTTTCAAAGGGGGTGTACTCCTTTACGCTGAGTACTGTATGGGATAACAGGACAGCATGCGTCCTCTACCTTGAGCATGAGACCGTCCACCCTGATGTCCATGTGTTCTTCGGGTTTCTGCTCCTCGTCGTTGAGCTTGTAGAGCTCCATGAACTGCTCCAGGCTCTGCCTCAGGTCTAGGGCAAACAGGTTGCACCACACCAGGCTGCGTGGGTCCAGGACCAGCTGTAGGGCGTTCAGCTGCACGTACAGGTTGGGGCACGGGACTGCACGACCAGGGGGAGAAGATATGATACTGGTCAATGCATTGGGACTAGAAAAGGAAGTGAATAGATTTCACACACTATGGGCCGGTTTCGAAGACACAGATTAAGCCTAGTCCTGGACTAAATAATCAAATTCAGTGGAAATCTCCATTGATCTTGCTTTTTTAGTCCAAGACTAGGCTTAATCCTTGTCCATGAAACTGTCCCATAATCATTTGGAATTGACCATTTCCTGTCATAGTTTACCAAATTCATCTAAAAGTAAGCCTTAGATGAGTCAGGGTAGTAAACACTATGCTGAGTTAAAACCCTGCTATCCAAACACGCTACAAAGGCTCCAAATGGAAGTAGGAACCAATCTTACTTGGGTAGTCCTTTCCGTCAGGGAAGTAGTATTCGGTGAACTCAATGTGAATGGCAGGCATCTCTGGAGGCAGATAGAGGGACTTCTTGTTACAGGAGATCATGGTCTTGGGACTGGAGCGACGTTGGTCTGCTGTAGACACCTGAACACACACCCCAAACACACCAGGAGCTCAGCGCAAAATGAACAGTGTGTGTGTGTGTGTGTCTCTGATGAGTGTCAATGTGTTTGTGTTGAGCAGGTGTTATGAGTGTTTGTGTACCTGGTAGATGTTGAAGTCAGCCATTCTGAGGATGATGGAACTGGACATCAGCTGGCTCCGAGGGGGGTGGGGGGGTACAAGGACGCTGGTGGAATTGGTGCTGATCTTACCTAGGACACAGGAGGGGGAGCGGAAGAGGAGAAACGGTGGAAGAGATCAATGAAGAGACAGCAGGAGACCGTCTGTCCTCCAATCACACAGCAGGAGACTGTCTGTCCAGAGGTGTGTATCACCGCACCCTGCGTGCGCACACCATCGCTCAGAGGGGTACCTGGCTCCAGGCATGGAAAGCAGCACTGTGCCCGCCCCCGTGCCGTCACCTGTGCCCTCGCCCTCGACCGTACCATGGCTCGTGCCCGTGCCCACCCTGGGGGCAGGTCGTCCGGCCCCCTAACCACCACTACTCTTCCTGCTGCTCTCTCAGGCTGCTCTAGAGGAACATATCTAACACTGGACACATTGGAGGGGTACCTGGACACTGGAGAAGGACAGAAGACCAGAGACCCACAGTAACTGGACACGGTGATGATGGGGGAACCAACACTGAGCTTTGCAACCTCTGTCATAAACGCTCCCATCACTTGGATCAGTAGAAGTACTACATGAACAGGAGTGGACTCTCAAAGAATGGAACGATGCACCCCCACCTTCAGATTGTCAGGTACACGGTGAATACTGAGACACACATGATTTTAATGTCTGTGGGAAGCTGTGTGTGTGTGTGTGTGTGTACCATGCTGTGGTGGTGTGTGTGTGTGAGTACCATGCTGTGGTGGTGTGTGTGTACGTGTGTTTACAGTATGTATATGTATGTATTTATGTATGTATTTGTGTATGTGTTAGGGCTGGCCGATATGACCAAAAAATGATATCACGATATAAAGTAGATATTGTTTTGATATGATATGTCTGACGATATATTGAAATATATATAGGACCTGCTGTGATTTGATTAAATCTAAGTGTATAGTCTGCTGTATAAACAAACAAAAACAATACATACAAAAAGATATTGACTTTGTTATATTTCTGCTTAGAAGTTTCAGGTAGAACTGAACTACAAGCAATTTGAAATTCTCCTAATTTGTTGGATGTTTCTTTGTTTCAGAACAAAACCAGCTGTTATCGAGATATGTCGATATGGGATATTCTTCAATATTATTTTCAAAAACTCGATAACGATAAATATTGAACTATCTGCCAAATTTATGTATGTGTTTGTGTATGTGTGTGTGTATATGTATGTAAATATGTATGTACCATGTTGTGGTGAGGTGTGTGCATTCCCCGGGCCCTGACGGTCTCTCTGGACATTCTTCAGCGTCTCCACGTTGGACCTGAACTCCTCCAGCAGGCTCCTGACCCAGCCTTCTCTGGCCTTGGTGGCGTCGCTGTAGTGCATCCAATGCAAACAACTCTCACCTGCACAGAACAGGAGTATGGAGCTACGGTCAATACAGGAAAGGTGACGCAAAAAACAATATCAAATAGAGCCCAAATCAAATGAGCCTTTATTTCTCCAATCAGTTGAGTGGGAGTTGGAGAGTTACAAGTTGTAGGAAGGTTGTGCGTAGATTGTGTAGAGATATTGGGATGTTATGTAAACCAGTGGTTCCAGGGGACTGCGCTGCATGTTTTAGACATCTCGTAGCTTCACCCGATGCTACCAGGTATTTATGAGCATAGAAGCTTGTCTTTGTTTCGTTTGAATTAGGTGGTGGAGCAGGGAGACATCTATAACATGCAGGGCAGTGGGTCCCCAGGACCGGATTTGAGAACCACTGATGTAGATGTCATAGGGAGGTTGTGTAGATGTCGTAGGGAGGTTGTGTAGATGTCATAGGGAGGTTGTGTAGATGTCATAGGGAGGTTGTGTAGATGTCATAGGGAGGTTGTGTAGATGTCATAGGGAGGTTGTGTAGATAAAGAGGTTGTGTATACCAGTGTTTTTCAACCTTCTCCTCAGGGCACACCAGACATTCCACAGTTTAGATGCAGCCGCTGAACTACGGTAGCTCACTGTATTCATTAATCAAGGGCCTGATAATTAGCAGAAAACTATCAAATACATGGAACGACTGGTGTTTCCTGAGTAGAGGGTTGAAAAATACTGGTGTAGAGGTTGTAGGGAGGTTGGGTAGAGGTTGTAGGGAGGATGTGTAGAGGTTGTAGGGAGATTTAGTAAAGGTTGTAGGGAGGTGGCGTAGAGGTTGTTGGGAATTTGCATAGAGGCTGTAGGGAGGATGTGCAGAGGTGTATATGTTGTAAAGAGGTTATAGGAAGGTTGTAGGGAGGTTGTGTAGAGGCTGTACAGCTGTTTACCTGCTCTGTGGAAAGGGTAATAGTCCAGTGTGATGAGGCTGAAGGAGAGCTGCATGGCCCCACCACTGATCCTCTTATTGGAGACTGAAGAAAGGACAGATGGGATGTTTGAAAATGAGCAGGACAGCAAACACATCCACACCTACTCTCAGGTGTACTGTCAGCAAGGTCAACTGTCACAAGGGTATATTGTAGGAGTGGTACGGTTCATGAAAAAACATCAGAACCTTTCGTTTCGCTTGTCTCTGTTCGGTGCGTGTGTGTGTCGCACGGTTCATCGGTACCCTGCTAATGTGCACAAACCACTTACTGCCGTTGTGAACACTTTCAACGCCTATGTTAAAACACTTACCAGAAATTATGAGCGGGATGAGCGTGACAAACGCAACATGGCAGCTGATTGGACGAACGCGTCACGTGGGTCTGCCTGCTCCCGGATTTCAAAACAGACTAATGGCGTCTTGTTTTTGTCAGATTTTGAGACGGGGCGACTTATTCTGTAATATTTCAATCTTCATGTGATAAAAAGGCACAGAAGTTCCTGTAAATGGCAATACACATTCATTTTTTGCCAAATAAATGAAAAGCTTGTTGAAATCATCAACGTCTTCCCTCTTGCTGTATCAAAATCTCACCGAGCTTTCCTTACAGATGATCCCAATAATGTGCTTAAAGTCAAGTCAAATTCCGTTTGTGCATAATTACATGATAATTAAGCTATATATCATATGATGAAGTATATTTCTGGAGTGTTAAGATTTAAAAAATAACAACAAGAACCGTACAGAACCAAAAACCATGACCCTAAAACCGTGATACAAACCGAACAGTGGGTTTTGTGAACCGTACCACCACTAGTATGTGTGTGTTTGTCTGTTTTAAAAGAAATGTACTGTATACAGGCTTTTGTATTAGATACTATTTCCTTGTCTGGGAGTGTTTCCCTCACGTGTATTGTGTACTCTAGTTCTATTCACTAGGTGGAAAGATCTCATGTTCTACTGTGTGCTATAAAACAGAACACTGCCCACTGTCTCTAGCAAATATTGCTCTCCCGTTTGCTGGTAGAGATAATAAATAACTCAGCTATATGATTTTTCCTTGGTGTGTGAACTCTTCCACAGTACCTCTGTCCTTGGCATGGGTATCGTCACAAATGTGCAGGTCCAAGTGAGTGATCTGCAGGTGATGTGACGTCTCACACACGTCATTGTCAGCAAACTTCTTGGCCATGCTGGCGGTCTGGTCAGCTGCTGCACCCGAGGACGCCTGCTGGGTACGCACCTGCTGGGCCGAGGGTGGCACAGACAAATCCTACACAGACAAACAGACAAAACGTTATTGTTTTAAGTGTAGTGAGTAGAAGTGATGGGCTATGCAGTACTGCTTCTCACCACCAGATGGCAAAGAATGACATAGGTATATACAGCATTTGGCCAAGTTAGAGGGAGACAAATATTCAACATTTTAAAAGTACAGCACAGGTGTCTACCTACCGGTTCCACTGAGGGCCTAGTGTCTAGTGATTAGGTGTCTGATTGGTTAGGATCTCAGCACCTGGTGGCAGGTAAGACCAAAACCCAGCATACACAAGGCCCTCCGTGGAATCAGTTAGATACCTGTGCTGTACAGGAATGACTAATTAGTATTCAAATTAGAGCGAGAGAGAGAGCGAGAGAGAGAGCGAGAGAGAGAGCGAGAGAGAGAGCGAGAGAGAGAGCGAGAGAGCGAGAGCGAGAGAGAGAGCGAGAGAGAGAGCGAGAGAGAGAGCGAGAGCGAGAGAGAGAGCGAGAGAGCGAGAGAGAGAGCGAGAGAGCGAGAGAGAGCGAGAGAGAGCGAGAGAGAGCGAGAGAGAGCGAGAGCGAGAGAGAGCGAGAGCGAGAGAGAGCGAGAGAGAGCGAGAGAGAGAGAGAGAGAGCGAGAGAGAGCGAGAGAGCGAGAGAGAGCGAGAGAGACTGTGCGTCAGTCTACCTGAGTGTGTTTTAGGAATGTAGACAGAATTTGCTGTTTGGGTAGCCCTTAAAAAATGTATGGCCCTGTATACCTTTTAAATGTGATTATTGTCCTCTTTTACTTTTTAGATCCCTGCATTTAGCATGTGTTCTCATTTGGACTGTGTGTGACTTTCTTGACCACTTATAATGGCATAATTTATATTGGCAAACAGTAAGTTTTCAATTAAGCTATCCATACAGTCAATATTAAAGATGTTGACAACAAAGTCTATGCTTAATCTGAAGGGTAATAAAAGAAACAAAACATGCTTGTTAGAGCATGAACTTAGAAAAAACTTCCTACAGCACTTCAGAAGAACTGGTCAGACACCCACAATACGATACACTTGATAAACTGGATGAATAGTTTAACTGGATGAATAATCTGACAATTATCTATTCTCACACAACACCACCCAGGAATGTACATGTGGTTTGATAATTCAAAACATTAATTTTTTTTTGGAGGAGCACAAGTACAACCATTTTAAAACAGATTCTTCAAATGTAAAAAACAGAATAACTTTTGTGAGTGTATGATGCCACAGCAAACTTAAAACTAGGCTAGATAAACTATCAAACATTCACCTAACCTGCCACAATAGGTTTAAAATGTGTTAATTTCAGCATAAATATGTACATAGTCATGATAAAGGGAACACAAACCAATCCTGGAAGAGTGAACTTAATAAAACAATTTCTATGTATAGAAAAATATATATACAAACCTGTTCATTTCACACAGAAGCAGGGGAACAAACAAAACATAGGGGAACCACTCTGAATATCTATTTGTTGTATTTTAATGGAATAAAAACTTTAAAATGTACAGTACGTAGGAAATTCCAACTCATACGCTTAGCTTTATGACAATGGTAGTATATGTTTTAATGAACTTAACACATACGGTAAAATCACATTTCATGTGCCATTGTCATAACGTGAATGGGTTTCCCCCAAAACTATTGCCATGAACGTGATCGTCTCGTCTACTTGTTAGAGTGATACACTTGTCTGCACAAAAATTCAAGGGTTATGGAAGCGCAATACTCTGGAAGCGCACACACCCTTGCTATCTCAAATTGTTCAGTTTGCCTGTCAGTGTACATAACCTATTGTCCTATTATACATAAATCTAAAATGACATGTCAAAACTTGCAGCTAAAACTGTGGGCCAGACTCTTGGATGGGTGTGCCCATGACCACACGTCTGGTGTGTGTGTGTGCGCGTGTGTGTACCTGGTCCTCCGTGGCCATGCTCTTCCTCTGCTGGGCTGACTTCTCCATGGCCTCACTGAGGGACTTGGCGTACTGGACCATGGCTTTGAGCTGCGAGTCCGTAAGCACCCACAGCAGGTCATCCAGGATCAGAACCAGCTTAGAAGCCACCACGTTACAGTCCTTGGCCTGGACATATATTACCCACACATTACCAACATAATCCGAACACTGATAACATTATTCACACATTACCAACATTATCTGAACATTGATAACATTATCCACACGTTACCAACATTATCTGAACATTGATAACATTATCCACACATTACCAACATTATCTGAACAATGATTACATTATCCACACATTACAACATTATCTGAACATCGATAACATTATCCACACATTACCAACATAATCCGAACAATGATAATATTATTCACACATTACCAACATTATCTGAACATTGATAACATTATCCACACATTACCAACATTATCTGAACAATGATTACATTATCCACACATTCCAACATTATCTCAACATCGATAACATTATCCACACATTGATTGTCAGTGGTTCGAGCCTGACCATGGCTTCTCCTACTATCCCCTACTATCCTTGTCACATCGTTCTCCAGCAACACAGTGTGTGCAGATCTGGCGCCTGTAAATTCAATTGCAGAAGTATAGTTGCTGAGTGTAATCGCCCCACGCATTCTATGACTAAAGGCTTCCGTGTTGGATGAGCAGTGTGAAAAGAATCGGCCAGCTCAGCGACGTGGTTGGATGAAATATGTGAGCGCCCTTCACAATCCCTCATCTGTCTAAGGAGTTGCATAACTACCAACAAGGCAGAATTTATAGGAATTGTACAAGATCAATTGGGAGGGAAGAGAAAAAAAAATAATCACAAAAATATGCAAAATTTACATAAATTATCCACACATTAACAACATTATCTGCACATTGACAACATTATCCACACATTAACAACATTAAACATAATATCTGTGACACCAAGTAACTGTGAAAAGATGCATTTATTCATAAAATACATTAGACATGGTCAGTCAAGAGACTAGAGAGTTGTTGTAAAAAACTAAAACTCAGCACAGATTCATCTCTGGTAGCAGAAATCATAGCTTTGTCTGTTTTCAAACCCACAAACAAATGAGCTTGCACACAAACACAGATATACTATTATCTGTGTACACATACACAGTAGCCACAGGGCCCTTTTCTGTGTATGTTTTAAGAGAGATAAAGATCTTTGTTTACTGAAGCTGATTTTGCAGGCTGTTAGCCCACACAAGGCTCTCAATTAAATAAGACCATCAACAGTTCTCACTCTGTCGGTTTGTATATTTGTGTCTAACTATACTTCAAACAAAAATCCTCACAAAAATGTCAGACTGCAACACCATGGAGAAAGTATATTTTAGGCTTAAGTTTAGAAATAAGTGTTAAATGTCTTTTTTTTAATTAAGATCACAGGTCAAACTGGCATGTTAATTTGTTTTATTTGTTTTTTTTGGGGGGGGGACAGGAAGAAGCAGAAGACAGAAAAACAAAAACAAATCCCTACCAAAATCCTTTCATAAGATGAGAATGGAAAACACATTCCACCTGGGTTATAAGGCTTATGTATTTGATATATTGTACAATACTAATAATTAATAGCATTCACAAAAGATGTGGAGCCAATTTACACATTATGACCTTAAAAAGAGGTTGTATTTTTTGTCCAATTCAGTTATTTATTTCACAAATTCTGTTCTCATTTTTTTGTGATTCCACTTTCTATCACAAACCTCCATAAAAACAACCCTGGGCAGTGGTTTCCAAACTTTACTTTACCACCAGGGGTCCTAGTACCCATGGTTGGGAACCACTGCCCTAGCCAGAAGTGGTTTGCTCAACAATGTTTCTTTTACTGTGGGTCTCCATTCACAACAGCATCTGTCCCTGAACATCAATATAGAAAATACTGCTGTAACATCCATTTTGCAGGTGCATTGCCTCACATGCTACTATATTACTTTCCATATGAGCAAAACAGTTATTTCTCAACATGCAGACAAAAGGCTGCTTCACATAATGTATATAGGCGTTTGTCATGGTAACGCAATACTGACCATTTATAAACATAAAATTAACAGGCATGACACAAACTTTGCTCACAGCATAAACCTTTAGCAACAGAAGAGCCTATATAAACCCTAAATGAGTAGACAGACAAAGTAACATTTCTTCAGAAATCATCTTAAATGTATAGTACACCTGTGAGTTATATGGAGAAAACCGAATATTATCTGTTATGTGGAACTTAGAATGAAGTAATTACCATTCTTTATAGCTATCAAGCGCATCACAACGTTTGAACGATATGAGAGACACATGCTGGCGTTGTTCATTATACAAACACACAATGCATAAAAAACAAATTTACTTCCAAATTTGCGGCATTTTAGTGTAGAACAAACGTGGTGGCAATTATTATTAATATTTCGGGACTATATTCAAATTATAGGAACATATTGACAATTTTTTTATTCCATGTTGATATCTGTATTCCACGATTCAGTCTGCGAATCATAGGGCCCTAATTGCCTGAAATGGAGCCAACACTGCGACCCACATACCACCCCCTCTCAGATGAGGTAGTACACGAGCGCCTGTTTGAATCATACCCGTCTCTTCAGGGTCACTCTGGTCTTGGACTGGTTGGTGATGAGCCGGATGGGGGCGCTCAGCGTGTCGTGCTCAGCACTCTGGATGGCGTCAGCCTCAATGCGTATCATCTGCCAGCTGATCTCCTTAAAGGTCAGGATCTGAGGAAGGAGGGCAGGTACATGGTGAGGATGCCACACACACAGGGTGGTTACCAGCTGGCCAGTGTGTGAACACAGGGTACCCACCTCTCCTCTCTGTGGGTCGTGGATACGAGTAGAGCGGAGGTCCGACAGGCACCAGGTGTCGTTGACAGAGTACACCTGCAGCTGGCTCAGCTCAAAGGAGGCGTTGAATGCCTTGGCACTGATCTTCACCACGATGGAGTTGATGGACAGGGAGATGCCCTCCACCACCTTCTCAGCAAAGCCGTACTCACTGGGGGAGGAGGGGCATTCACTGAACACTGGATTTGGATGAAACTGAACACAGATCTTTCTCTGTGTTTTACGGCCTGTGGCCTAGTGGTTGTCCACAGGCAGATACAGACACAGAGAAGAGAGGTACAGAAAAAATATTCTATAGGCTTAATAATAAACACATATAATTTACACTTACTAGTGAAAATATACTAAACACTTACTATTGAACACATACTATTCACTTACAAGTGAAAACATACTATACAATTACTGGTGAAAACATACTATTCACTTACTAGTGAAAACATACTATACAGTGCATCCGGAAAGTATTCATAGCGCTTCACTTTTTCCACATTTTATGTTACACCCTTATTCTGAAATGGATTAAATTCATTATTTCCCTCAAAATTTTACAAGCAATATCCCATAATGACAATGTGAAAGAAGTGTGTTTGAAAAAACAAAACAAAAGCACATGTACATAAGTATTCACAACCTTTGCCATGACACTCAATGTTGAGCTCAGGTGCATCCTGTTTCCACTGATCCTTGAGATGTTTCCACAACCTGATTGGAGCCCACCTGTGGTAAATTCAGTTGATTGGACATGATTTGGAAAGGCACACACCTGTCTATATAAGGTCCCACAGTTAACAGTGCATGTCAGAGCACAAACCAAGCTATGAAGTTCGAGGAATTGTCTGTAGACCTCCGAGATAGGATTGTGTCAAAGCACAGATCTGGGGAAGGGTACAGAAAAATATCTGCAGCATTGAAGGTCTCAATGAGCACAGTGGCCTCCATCATCTGTAAATGGAAGAAGTTTGGAACCACCAGGACTTTTTGCAACTTTGGGGGAGAAGGGCCTAGTCAGGGAGGTGACCAAGAACCCAATGGTTACTCTGACAGAGCTCCAGCATCTCTTAGGAGAGAAAAACCTTCCAGAAGAACAACCATCTCTGCAGCACTCCACCAATCAGGCCTGTATGGTAGTGGCCTGACGGAAGCCACTCCTCAGTAAAATGCACATGAGAGCCTGTCTGGAGTTTGCCAAAAGGCAACTGAAGGATTCCCAGACCATGAGAAACAAACATTGTTTGTGTTCTGGACCTCACACTGGGTCGAAGGTTCATCTTCCAACAGGACAACAACCCTAAGCACACAGTCAAGATAACAAAGGAGTGGCTACAGGACAACTCTGTGAATGTCCTTGAATGGCCCAGCCAGAGCCCAGACTTGAACCCGATTGAACATCTCTGAAAGGATCTGAAAATAGCTGTGCACCAACACTTCCCATCCAACCTGATGGAGCTTGAGAGGTCCTGCAAAGATGAATGAGAGAAACTGCCCAGAAATAGGTGTGCTAAGCTAGTAGCATCATACTCACAAAGACTTGAGGCTGTAATTGCTGCCAAAGGTGCTTCTACAAAGTATTGAGCAGAGGATGTGAATACTTATGTACATGTGCTTTCTCCTTTTTTATTTTTAATAAATTTGCTAAGATTTCAAACACACTTTTCAAACACACTTCATTATGTTCATTATTGTTTGTAGAATATTGAGGGAAATAACAAATTTAATCAATTTTGGAATAAGGGTGTAACAACAAAATGTGGAAAAAGTGAAACGCAGTGAGTACATACTACACTTACTGGTGAATGCATACTATTCACTTACTGGTGAATGCATACTATATACTTACTGGTGAATGCATACTATACACTTACTGGTGAATGCATACTATACACTTACTGGTGAATGCATACTAT